>CM060312.1:4206739-4219239 GCA_030674185.1 Monoplex corrugatus | reverse complement strand
AACTTTCCTCAACGGTTTTTGAACTCATGCGTTCATGTGCAGGCTTTATTCTCGTGCCATGACCATTCTGGGTCTTCTCCTACATATGGCACCTGTGACGTTAGTGCATATGGAATTCATTCCTAACGTCATCGTGAGAGACTGAAACAGAGTGGCCCCTTCAGTACAGCTGGACAGACGCTACACTGATTGCACAGGGCTATGGGTTCCAAACCCAGGCGGGTCACCTTTTACAGGGGGCCGGCTGGCTCTTGTGATAGAACAGCGGATTCAAGATCTGATGTCTGGAGTTCAGTCCCAGCCCACAACACAAAACTGGCCTGTTTGCTGCCCATCTTAACGCTCTAATCATTCTGGTGTGGTGTCAGTTTATTGTTTCATTAGGTCCCCCCCCCCCACACACACACAACCCATCTCTCTGTGTCAAGAGTTTGTTGTGCACAGAGAGAACAAGACATAGGGTGTACAAATCCTACATCTCCAGAGTGAATTCACAGTTTGTTGTGCACAGAGAGAACAAGACCTAGGGTGTACACATCCTATATCTCCAGAGTGAATTCACAGTTTGTTCAAGAGGGATTCATCACACTCAGACAATTCCATATGCGCTTCATCAAAATCTACAAGCAAATTATTTGGCAGACACTTTGAGCCTACGTAAAAATCCATGCAATGGCGAAGGTCTTGAAATGGGGAGGTGTGAGGGAAGTGGGGCAGGCAGATCTATGACATCCTACACTGACACCACCAGGATGATGGACAGCAGGGAAGTGGGGCAGGCAGATCTATGACATCCTACACTGACACCACCAGGATGATGGACAGCAGGAAGTGGGGCAGGCAGATCTATGACATCCTACACTGACACCACCAGCATGATGGACAGCAGGGAAGTGGGGCAGACAGATCTGTGATGTACTACACTGACACCACCAGGATGATGGACAGCAGGGAAGTGGGGCAGGCAGATCTATGACATCCTACACTGACACCACCAGGATGATGGACATCAGGGAAGTGGGGCAGGCAGATCTGTGACATCCTACACTGACACCACCAGGATGATGGACAGCAGGGAAGTGGGGCAGGCAGATCTATGACATCCTACACTGACACCACCAGGATGATGAACAGCAGGGAAGTGGGGCAGGCAGATCTGTGACATCCTACACTGACACCACCAGGATGATGGACAGCAGGAAAGTGGGGCAGGCAGATCTATGACATCCTACACTGACACCACCAGGATGATGGACAGCAGGGAAGTGGGGCAGGCAGATCTATGACATCATACACTGACACCACCAGGATGATGGACAGCAAACAGACCAGTTTATAATGGAGCATGCTGCGATGAGTATTGGAACACTACGATACGCAGTGAACAGGATGGAGTGTACTTTGTGTTGCGGGATGAGACTAACTCTGCATATTACTTCTTACTTGTGTTAAAAACTTACTTTGTGTTGCCGGATGAGACTAACTCTGCATATTACATCTACTCGAGTCAAAAACTCTACTTTGTGTTGCCGGATGAGACTAACTCTGCATATTACATCTTACTCGTGTCAAAAACTCTACTTTGTGTTGCGGATGAGACTAACTCAGCATATTACATCTTACTTGTGTCAAAACTACTTTGTGTTGCGGGATGAGACTAACTCTGATATTACATCTTACTCGTGTCAAAACTACTTTGTGTTGCGGGATGAGACTAACTCAGCATATTACATCTTACTCGTGTCAAAAACTCTACTTTGTGTTGCCGGATGAGACTAACTCAGCATATTACATCTTACTCGTGTCAAAAACTACTTTGTGTTGCGGGGTGAGACTAACTCAGCATATTACATCTTACTCGTGTCAAAAACTACTTTGTGTTGCGGGATGAGACTAACTCAGCATATTACATCTTACTCGTGTCAAAAACTACTTTGTGTTGCGGAATGAGACTAACTCAGCATATTACATCTTACTTGTGTCAAAAACTACTTTGTGTTGCGGGATGAGACTAACTCAGCATATTACATCTTACTTGTGTCAAAAACTATGAGACTAACTCTGCATATTACATCTTACTTGTGTCAAAAACTACTTTGTGTTGCGGGATGAGACTAACTCTGCATATTACATCTTACTTGTGTTAAAAACTCCACTTTGTGTTGCGGGATGAGACTAACTCAGCATATTACATCTTACTTGTGTCAAAAACTATGAGACTAACTCTGCATATTACATCTTACTTGTGTCAAAAACTACTTTGTGTTGCGGGATGAGACTAACTCTGCATATTACATCTTACTTGTGTAAAAACTCCACTTTGTGTTGCGGGATGAGACTAACTCAGCATATTACATCTTACTTGTGTCAAAAACTACTTTGTGTTGCGGGATGAGACTAACTCTGCATATTACATCTTACTTGTGTCAAAAACTACTTTGTGTTGCGGGATGAGACTAACTCTGCATATTACATCTTACTTGTGTCAAAAACTACTTTGTGTTGCGGATGAGACTAACTCTGCATATTACATCTTACTCGTGTCAAAAACTACTTTGTGTTGCGGGATGAGACTAACTCAGCATATTACATCTTACTTGTGTCAAAAACTACTTTGTGTTGCGGGATGAGACTAACTCTGCATATTACATCTTACTTGTGTCAAAAACTATGAGACTAACTCTGCATATTACATCTTACTTGTGTCAAAAACTACTTTGTGTTGCGGGATGAGACTAACTCAGCATATTACATCTTACTTGTGTCAAAAACTACTTTGTGTTGCGGGATGAGACTAACTCAGCATATTACATCTTACTTGTGTCAAAAACTATGAGACTACTTGCATATACATCTTACTCGTGTCAAAACTACTTTGTGTTGCGGGATGAGACTAACTCAGCATATTACATCTTACTTGTGTCAAAAACTACTTTTGTTGCGGATGAGACTAACTCAGCATATTACATCTTACTGTGTCAAAAACTACTTTGTGTGCGGATGAGACTAACTCTGCATATTACATCTTACTTGTGTCAAAAACATGAACTAACTCTGCATATTACATCTTACTCGGTCAAAAATGATGACTAACTCAGCATATTACATCTTACTGTGTCAAAAACTACTTTGTGTTGCCGGATGAGACTAACTCAGCATATTACATCTTACTGTGTCAAAAACTACTTTGTGTTGCGGATGAGACTAACTCAGCATATTACATCTTACTTGTGTCAAAAACTACTTTGTGTTGCCGGATGAGACTAACTCAGCATATTACATCTTACTCGTGTCAAAAACTACTTTGTGTTGCCGGATGAGACTAACTCAGCATATTACATCTTACTCGTGTCAAAAACTACTTTGTGTTGCCGGATGAGACTAACTCAGCATATTACATCTTACTTGTGTCAAAAACTACTTTGTGTTGCGGGATGAGACTAACTCAGCATATTACATCTTACTTGTGTCAAAAACTACTTTGTGTTGCCGGATGAGACAACTCAGCATATTACATCTTACTTGTGTCAAAAATACTTGGTGTTCGGATGAGACTAACTCTGCTATTAATCTTACTGTGTCAAAAATCTCTACACTGAACCAGACAGCCCAAAGACACCTCCATTGCTTCTCCTAATTGAACTAAATGATGGGCTGACTTCTGACAAATCTTATTTATAGTCGAAGACAAAAGATGAGGGATGAGGACTCAATACTTCAACTTTCTATAAACAGCATGCAATGCCGTTCTTTTGCGACTGCATTAAGTATCCACAATCATGCCCGCATGTGAGAAAGACGAAGAAGAGAGGAGGGAGAGAGACAGAGAGAGAGGGGAGAGAGAGAGAGAGGGGGAGGGAGAGACAGAGACAGAGAGAGAGGGGAGAGAGAGAGAGAGAGAGAGAGAGAGAGAGAGAGAGAGAGAGGCAGACACAGAGACACAGAGAGAAAGAAACAATCTAACCTCGATCAGATCATATCTCTGCATGTTTTTCACAGGGCGAACAAACAAAAAATTCACAACCAGGCATTGTTTGACTGCGAGAACGTACATTGTTACAGGTGAGATAATATCAGTTTGATTTGGCAGGTGGGATAATGTCAGTTTGATTTGACCATAGATATGTACTGGCAAATAGTCACAGAGATTGGCGATCACAGAGATAACGCCAGTTTGATTTGACCATGTACTCAAGTTGTCTCCCTATCCATGTCTATGGTGTGACAGAGCTAGTTGCCTGTCTCCCTATCCATGTCTATGGTGTGACGAGCTAGTTGCCTGTCTCCCTATCCATGTCTATGGTGTGACAGAGCTAGTTGTCTGTCTCCCTATCCATGTCTATGGTGTGACAGAGCTAGTTGCCTGTCTCCCTATCCATGTCCATGGTGTGACAGAGCTAGTTGCCTGTCTCCCTATCCATGTCTATGGTGTGACAGAGCTAGTTGTCTGTCTCCCTATCCATGTCTATGGTGTGACAGAGCTAGTTGCCTGTCTCCCTATCCATGTCTATGGTGTGACAGAGCTAGTTGTCTGTCTCCCTATCCATGTCTATGGTGTGACAGAGCTAGTTGCCTGTCTCCCTATCCATGTTTATGGTGTGACAGAGTTAGTTGTCTGTCTCCCTATGTCTATGGTGTGACAGAGCTAGTTGCCTGTCTCCCTATCCATGTCCATGGTGTGACAGAGCTAGTTGTCTGTCTCCCTATCCATGTCTATGGTGTGACAGAGCTAGTTGTCTGTCTCCCTATGTCTATGGTGTGACAGAGCTAGTTGCCTGTCTCCCTATCCATGTTTATGGTGTGACAGAGTTAGTTGTCTGTCTCCCTATGTCTATGGTGTGACAGAGCTAGTTGCCTGTCCCCTATCCATGTCTATGGTGGACAGAGCTAGTTGTCTGTCTCCCTATCCATGTCTATGGTGTGACGGAGCTAGTTGTCTGTCTCCCTATCCATGTCTATGGTGTGACAGAGCTAGTTGTCTGTCTCCCTATCCATGTCTATGGTGTGACGGAGCTAGTTGTCTGTCTCCCTATCCATGTCTGTGTGTGACAGAGCTAGTTGTCTGTCTCCCTATCCATGTCTAGGTGCGACAGAGCTAGTTGCCTGTCTCCCTATCCATGTCTGTGGTGTGACTGCTACAGATAACCAGTTTGAAATAAGCGGTGAACGTCCTTGACCTTGTCAACGTTAAGTACGTCAGCCAATCGTATTGGGTTTAGAATGGTGTTGTTTGGCAGCAGGCTGACGTTATCTGTGTCCAACAGTTGTGCCGAAAGGAAAAAAACTTCTATAACATGTTTTACCTTGTTACTGTTCATACTTCTGTGACTACAGCGATTGGTTTGTTAGTTAATCGATTGACTGATTGCTTGATCGAACGGTCGATCGACTGATTGATCAACTAATTGACTGACTGATTAACCGACCGATCGACTGACTGACTGACTGACTAGTTGATTGACTGATTGGTTAATTGCTTAATCAACTGACTGATTGCCAGATTGATTGATTGGTTGATTAGTACATCTTATTTTCCAACGTAAAAACAATGGCACACTACCACAGTGTCTGGTTAAGCTTTCACGTTTGCTGTTGCTAAAATCAATTTGTGATGAAGTTATTGTTATTGTTATTTTTGTTTAAAGCCCAGCCGACTGCGTACAGCCACATCAGGGCTATAAACGTTTCAAAACAAACATTTCAACAAGGGAAAAAAATTAAGTACACGTATCAATGCATTCGTGCACATGATCTAAGGAGACGCCCCTGCCGTTGACCACTCCATCCAATTTATCACACAGGGAATTTAAGAAAACAAACTGAATACAAGCTGAAACGTAATTAAGGACACTAAAACATAAAAACGGGCCTAAGTTACCGAAAACTGCTTCCGCATATCTCATGTCCCTAGAGCCAAAAATGCACTTAATATATGTACCCACGTGTCAATCCTTACAGAAAGTACGTAAGACTTTATCACATACAGGTAAATGGACCAGCAAGTCATAAAATGGTCAGAAGAAATGACAGAAAGCATAGGAACAAGGCAGAAACAAATAAAATGATAGAAGAGGAAATTTCTAGCACCGAATTTCCAGAAGGGGGATACTATTCATACTGAAAGAGCCCCCGGCATCCCCACGGGGGCTGATTGCTTGCTTACTTGATTGATTGCTCTTTATCTTTCAACGGTCAGAACGATGACATAACGGTGTCTGGTAAAGTTTTCGTGTTTGCTGTTGCTAAAGTCTATTTGCGATGAAGTTAAAATGATAGAAATGTAGAGAGTAATGGACACGAGTAATGATAACGATTAAACACCCAGCTATCTACTCAAGGTGTTTTAAACAAAACAATATTTACGAATTAAGAAACTAGAAATACAACTGTTCACATGTAATCGTTACTTACCGTAGAGACATTTTCATGTAACAAAAATTTCAATACACATTCACACTAAACATACAAACATTCACACATAATCACTGCTTTACTAAGCAAAACAATATACGTTAACAACAAACAACATAGGCTACCCGTGTATATCAATACTACAACACAACAAACACACACCACACCCAACAACACACACACACACACACACACACAAGTCTACCTGCCAACAGGTCCAAATGACCACAACACAGAATGGCTGCGCACGATTCCGGATCTGCTGCACGGTAAATGGCTAATAGGTGGAGACTTTAATTCCCACTCCCCGTTTTGGGAAAAAGATTGCTGTACTGTGACAAGCAATCGTTTAGTAGAAAATATAGTTGACAGTTCGCTTTACCTTTTGAATATGGGATTGTCACTAGAATTCCTGATATTTCCAAACATCGGGCAACAGCCATCGATCTGTCTTTAATCTCACCAGAATTAGTACCCTGCTGTACCTGGGACACTCACAGAGATACTTTAGGAAGTGATCACTTACCTATCCTCATAACACTAACTAACGAAAACATCAGGATGAAAGACAGCATTCCTGATATTATACCAAAATATAATTATACACGCGCTGATTGGTCCTTGTTTCAGACTCTTCTTTCTAATCGAGATTTCACACATTATGAAAAGATGAAAATGTAGACGTTATGTTTTCTAAATTCCAGGAGTCAGTTCTAGCTGCTGCAGACCTTTCCATCCCGAAACTCAAAACTTTTAAGTCCAATAACCGTTTGGGTAATGTTTGGTGGACGGAGGCATGTGAGCAAGCAGTTCAGTATAAAAAAGAGAAATACAAAATCTACATCAAAAGCAGGAAACCTGAAGATCATATGGAAATGAAAAAAGCTAACACCCAGTGTAATAAAATCATCGCTGAAGCAAAGAAAAATTATTGGGCATCATAATGCACAAAAGAAATTTCAGATTTCAAGGATTTCCATAAAGTCTGGACAAAAATGAATCAAATGAAAAATGGAGCCAACTTACCTAGGTGTCCAATAATGATTGATACAAGTCACAAATTTCTTTCCGACATGGACAAAGCTGAAACTTTTGTGGAACTTTTTGCCCAAAATAGTAAAGTAGACGGTTTGACTCCTACCTGCAAACACTACAGGGAAATGGCAGCTAACAACCATCTACAGCTGATCCAATACCTCAGAATGATCGCTGGTTTAATTCTCCAATCACCTTAGAAGAGCTAAAAAAACACTATCTTGTCTCTACGCAACAAAAGGAGTTCGGTAGGTGTCGATGCAGTTTCAACTGAAATGATTAAACATCTTCCAGAAAACTATATTATTTTTTTACACAAAATTTTTCAGAAATGCTGGGTTGGTGGAACTATACACAATTATGGCAAACGTCCGTTGTTATACCAGTATTAAAAGCAGGAAAGCCTAAAAACAATAAAAACAGTTACAGACCTATTGCTTTAACGTCCCATACGAGCAAACTATTGGAAAAATTGGTATTAAACAGACTTGTACATTACTGTGATAAAAATAATGTTATTCCAGAAATCAGGCTGGTTTTAGAAAAGGGAGATCTACAGTTGAGCACCTGGTTAAACTTACCACTCACATCAAGAAACAGTTTGCCCGCAGAAAAAGTCTTTTAGCTACATTTTTTGATGTGAAAAAAGCTTACGATCAAGTTTGGCATACGCGTTTATTATACAAGCTGAAATCTATTGGTTTATCTGGCAATATGTATGATTATATTGTCTTTTTTAGCCAATAGAACTATTCAGGCAAGAGTGGGAACTAGTTATTCTACTTCACGACATCTTGATATGGGAATTCCACAAGGTTCAGTGATAGCACCGCTTTTATTTAATATCCTTATACAGGATCTTCCTAAAGCACTCTCAAATCGTGTTGTTTTGGCACAGTATGCTGATGATATATGTATTTGGATGAATATTACTTTAAAAAAGACAACTCCACAGAGAGCACAGAATTACATTAAGAAATTGTATCAATCTGATCTTGATAATCTTGGAAACTATATGTTAGAAAATGGTCTGTCGTTGTCAGCGGAAAAAACTAACATGATGCTATTTAATTCTGGTGGTACTTTAAGTAACTTGCCTACTTTCAGATTGCTTGGTGAAGTGTTACATTACAAACAGGTTGTAAAATTTCTGGGAGTCTTTATGACATCGAAATTAAACTGGAATGTCCATTTTGATTATATTTCAACAAAAGCAAGAAAAGCCCTAAATTTTCTAAAGATAATAAGCCGATTACCTTGGGGAATGGATACGAACATACTAATTCATCTATCAACAGCACTTGTACGATCTAAATTATCCTATGCGCAAGAAGTGTTCTTCAGTGCACCAAAATATTTATTAAAGAAGATACAAAGCTTAGACTGCAAAAGTATTAAAATTGCTCTAGGTGTCACTACTCATGCCTCTAATCTGGAAACGTACAAAGTTGCTGGAATTCTGCCTCTGAACAACTATCGTGAGCTAGCGACAGCAAAATTTGCAGTTAGAACTACTTCACAAACGGACAATTTTGTGAGTAAGGAAATTAAAATCAGGTCTGATGTTGACTTTCCAAAGCGAGCAAAAAGCATTTCATCACAAATGACTGTTGCAACTTACATATCTGACTTGGTCAAACAGTCTAACATAAATATGGATGAAATAGCTGAGACACCATCAACAACGCCTATCCCTACATGGGAAATGCAAAAAGCCTCTTTTGATATTGATTATACAGACGCTAAGAAATCTGAAAACGTCAACATTTCGATATCCACAGCAAGAGAACACATCGATGAAAAATACCGTACCCACCTTCACATTTTTACCGATGGATCAGTCTTAGAAAATAAATGTGCTGGAGCAGCATTTTATGTTCCAAAATTTAAGATAAAAAAGTCATTTTTCGTTGGGGCAAACTTATCGATCTTTACAGCGGAATTAGTCGCTATTAATCAAGCATTGCATTATCTAGTAAATCTTAAACCCATGTCTTTCAAAGTAGTTCTCTTTGTTGACTCAAAATCTGTATTATATGCCTTACGGTCTTTTAATGCCGACACAAGACCTGATTTAATTACAGAGGCAAATCATCTTCTACATCGTTTAAGGGTCAAAGGTACAGATATCAGTTTATGCTGGGTGCCTTCTCATGTTGGTCTTCACGCAAACGAAATAGTTGACAGAGCAGCTAAGCAAGGTGCCCAAAATGCTGATAATGCTATAGAATTACATGTTCATACCTCCGTAAAAGAAGCTTGCAACTTGCTCGAATCAGCCTCATGGACTCGATTTCATGAACATTCAGATGAACAGTTTGTGTCACAACAAATGATAAAAGTTACCGTTCAAAATGTATGTAAAAAATTGCAGTATTCTTCCATGTATCATTTGAGATCGATTGTTGCTGTTTGTTTTCGTATTCAGCTAAACGCATTGAAAACAAAATATTGTAAAAATGTCAAGTGTATTTGCGGCGAACAGTTCACACTGTTTCATTGTTTATTCTACTGCAAAATGCTACGTTCTTTTTTACCGAAAATGTTTACTCAAGAAAAGTATTCTGAAAATCATTTCCAGAAAATTACATCAGATCAAACGTTGTTAGTTAGAATTTCAGAATCATTAGTTCACAGTCCTGTTAATGCATTACTTTAACTTTATTCGGTTTGTATTTTAGTGTTACAATTTCCCTTCACGTTGTTGAAGTTAATTGTTAGTGTTAAGTTCTCGTTCCATTTTACTGTTCCCCCACCTGCTAATATCTTTTTCCTCTGTTTTCCCTCTGCCCAAATCCAACCCGTCCAACTATCGTTCTACATTTTATTTTGTTCACTTTTTTTTTAAATTTCCCCTTCCCCCCCTCCCCCGTCTAATATCACTTATAGTGAAAAGACGTTAAATTAAAGAACGAACGAACGAAACAACACACACACACACACACACACACACACACACACACACACACACACACACACACACACACACACACAAGCATATATTTAAGCTATACCCACATACCTCCAGGAGCACAGACACAAAGAAGCTGGTGACCACGAAGACACAAGTTTGAATGCTGAACTTTTTCAAACGTGCAATTGTGAAATTACATCTTATCAGTTTCAAATACCACGCACAATCACATGCGCGCGCACAACCACACGTGCATGCAGGCACACTCAAAGGTCACATAAACGTACTACTCTCTCTCTCTCTCTCCCCCTCTCTCTCTCTCTTCCTCTCTCTCTCTCCCTCTCTCTCTCTCCGCTCGCTCGCTCGTTCCTCTCTCTGTCTCTGTCTTTCTCTCTCTCTCTCTCTCTCTCTCGATAAATATACATATCCGGCACACACAAAAATATGGAATAACAAACGTAGTTTCTGTTTCTCAGTATGTCGACCAGTCAGTGTATCCCTCGGGAAGCTTTGATTATACAAAAGCATTCAAGGTACACATGTACACACACACACACACACACACACACACACACACACACACACACACACACACACACACACACACACACACACACACGCACACACTCTCTCTCTCTCTCTCTAACGACATATCAAACCAAGTTCAGAGGTCCCTTTTCTTTGCTTTTATAAAATGCAAATGAAGAAATGTTTTGGTATTCAAACCTTTCTCCTCTCTAAGCTTGAGTGTTATCTCTCCCTCTCCTGGCCCCGTCTCCGACCCTCTCAACCTTTACCCCCTCCTTTCCCCGGCTATCTCACCCCACCCCACTTCTCCTTCACGAGCTGATGTCGGGTGTCTCGGGTGTTTGTTGAACAGAGAACCCGACTGGAGTTTAAAGTAGTTCGACAAGGATCCACTTCCAACGATAAAACAGACTGCTACCCCACTCTCCACAGTAGGGTGGGCAGAAAAAGAAAAAGAAGAGGAAGAAAATAACCCTGTACATATGCTGGCTTATCCAGGCCAAGAGTACACATTTCGTTTTATCGAAACTGTTCTAGTTTAAACCTGACTAGGGAGTCGTTTCACCTATCTCTCTCCTTCTCCCTTTCAATCCCGCATCCTATCACCCAACTGCAAAAAACTTAATCCTTTCACTCCCGCACCCTATCACCCAAATGCAAAAAAATTAACCCTTTCACTCCCGCACCCTATCACCCAACTGCACAAACTTAACCCTTTGATTACCTCACCCTATCCAGCAAGCTGGTGGATAGGGTGTGGGAGTCAAAGGGTCACGTTTTTGCTTTGCTGGCATGGTTGACAATGTTGGTGGACAGGGTGCGGGAGTCAAAGAGTTAACTTTTTGCTTTGCTAGCATGGTTGACAATACAGGATGTTGGTGGACAGAGTGCAGGAGTCAAAGGGTTAACTTTTTGCTTTGCTGGCATGGTTGACAATGCAGGATGTTGGTGGACAGGGAGCGGGAGTCAAAGAGTTAACTCAGCAAAGTGTCACTGATTTTGTTGCTTCTTTTTCAAGAGGCGTGGACTCAAAATCTGAGATCTCGAGTTCAATCCCAGCCCACAACATTAAAAACTGGCCTGTTCGCTGCCCACCTCAATGTATCCATCATTCTGATGGTGACAGCTTAGTGTTTCATAAGTCCACTGGCCTGTTCGCTGCCCACCTCAATGTATCCATCATTCTGGTGGTGACAGCTTAGTGTTTCATAAGTCCACTGGCCTGTTCGCTGCCCACCTCAATGTATCCATCATTCTGATGGTGACAGCTTACTGTTTCATAAGTCCACTGGCCTGTTCGCTGCCCACCTCAATGTTTCCATCATTCTGATGGTGACAGCTTAGTGTTTCATAAGTCCACTGGCCTGTTGGCTGCCCATCTTAACGTTTCCATCATTCTGGTGCTGTCAGCTTACTGTTTTATAGGTCCACTGGTCTGTTGGCTGCCCATCTTAATGTTTCCATCATTGTGGTGGTGTCAGCTTACTGTTTCATAGGTCCACTGGCCTGTTGGCTGCCCATCTTAATGTTTATATCATTCTGGTGTTGTCAGCATACTGTTTTATAGGTCCACTGGCCTGTTGGCTGCCCATCTGAATGTCTCCATCATTCT
>CM060312.1:4176739-4191739 GCA_030674185.1 Monoplex corrugatus | reverse complement strand
GGCCTTCAGAACTGCACGACAAAAAAAAAAAAAAAAAAAAAAAAAATTTAACCGCAAACTTTCCCCGACCTCACGAGGCTTAGTCATGTGTGCTTTGTGCATGTCACAACCTGACGACTACAAGACAAAAACAAACCGAGCAGGGTGAACGCCCTTCTATTCAGTACTTATTTTCATGGCACAACTTCCATGGATGTTTTTATTTCAGCGTTCAATGTGTCAACGTTCAACGCTTACGGCTGTTTGTAGCACCGGGCGGCGGCAAATGAAACAAACAATTTACCTGACAAACATACCACCTGCGGCAAGAGACGGCACTCAACGACGAACGCTCGCATGTGGAACAAATTAACCCTGTGAATGTCGCATCCTATCCACCACTAGCAAAAAAAATTAACCCTATGACTACCTTACCCTGTCCATCAGCTCCCACATTCTATCCACCAGTTTCCAGGAAGCTGGTGGATAGGATGTTGAAGTCAAGCGGTTAAATTTTTGCTGTGGTGTCATGACTTATCAGCAGGATGCTAGTAGATAGGGTGAGGGAATCAAAGGGTTAATCATTTTTGTTCAAGACATTCATCGCATTCGGACAGTTCCATATACGCTCAAGTGTCATATGCCGACAGTTTTGAGTGTGGAAGTTGTTCAAGCGGGATTCATCGTGATGGAGTTGTTTCATATGTGCTCCACCAAAACCTGACAGACTTTGATCTGGCCGAATCACTGAGACTGCGCTAAACTCTGTGCGTGTGTGCGTGCGTGCGTGCGTGCGTGCGTGCGTGTGTGTGTGTGTGTGTGTGTGTTGTGTGTATGTGTTGTGTGTGTGTTGTGTGTGTGTGTGTTGTGTGTGTGTGTGTGTTGTGTGTGTGTGTGTGTGTGTGTTGTGTGTGTGTGTGTGTATGTGTGTATGTGTGTATGTGTGCATGTGTGTATGTGTGTGTGTGTGCGTTCGTGCGTGGTGTGTGTGTGTATGTGTGTGTGTGTGTGTGTGTGTGTGTGTGTGTGTGTGTGTGTGTGTGTGTGTGTGTGGTGTGTGTGTGTGTGTGTGTGTCAACGTCTTGATATAGAAGGGTCAGGGGGCGGGAGAGAGAAGGGAAGTTACCGAAAGCAGCACTGTTCTTACACCATCTGCACATATATAATTTTTATATCGTAGTAAACTACGTTCTTCGTCGGTATCGAACTCAGACCCACAGCCATCGTCACTGTGGCCAGGGTGAATGCTGTGAAACTGACGAAAGAAGACCTAGAGTTTAGAGTTTGTTCCAAAGGGACTAATCGCTTACAGACAACACCATGTACTCCCCAAACTCAGATCTGCCAGTAATTATGTGGTAGACTCCTTGTGCCTGCACAACGCTGTGTGCTGGCAAGGTCTTGAAATGGAAAGGGGATGGAGGAACAGCAAGGACGCATGAAACACTAAGCTGATACCACAAAAAGGATGGAAATATTAACAATCACAGCGAACAGGTCAACTTTTACTGTTGCGGGCTGGCGAGATGTCAGATCTTGAGTCCATGGCTCGATCAAAAGAACAAAAAATAAATAAATGAATAAATAAATAAATAAATAAATAAATAAAACAAAACAAAATAAATAAAATAAAATAAATGAAATGAAATAAAATAAAATAAAATGAAATAAATAAAATGAAATAAAATAAAATAAAATAAATAAAATAAAATAAAAGACCCCTCGCGGGTTGAATTGACAATCCTTTAGTCATGAGCCTGGTGCTCTATCTTTATCATATCATCATCATCATCATCACCATCATCATTATTATCATCATCGTCATTATCATCATCAAGTGCCTTGCCACAAGGCGTTGACGATTCATGGCCCTCCATATAGATCTATCCCTTGTCGCCGCGAGTACATCTTCCACCCTCTCTGTCCTCAGCCACCCTGCGAGTCCGTCCAATATTTTCACCCTGGGTATACCTGGTTTTCTCTTTCCCTTCAGCTTTCCTGTTGTGACCAGGTGCTCTAATTCCCCTTTCCCATAAAATGGCCTATAAATGTTGCTTGTCTTTTCCTAAACTTCCTTACCAATGATTTCTCTATCAACTACTTTCAACAAACAACAACAGTAACAAAAATGTAGCACTTTCAGCACGTTGGACAAAGAAAAAAAAACTTGTACAGGGAGGACGGGCGGTGGAGGAAGGGTAGGGCAGCAAAATATGGGTAGAGGGCCGGACACTCGACCCTACGTGGGTCGGTAGGAATAGAAATCACGGGGTGAAATGGGTCGTGAACTCACCACACCAGACGGTCACTTAAAAAAGGAAAAATCTGTCTGACCAAGCGGTGAACGGGTAGAACAACATTCCCCACATTGCAAACCGTTCAACATCACACTGCTCCGCCACCGCCACAGGAAACGGCGCGGGAGTGGTTAGGAGAGAGAGAGAGGGGGGTGGGGGTGGGTGGGAGAGGGACACTGGAGGAACCAACGTCTTGTAATAATATATAACTGTCTAACTGCAGTGACCGTTACGTAATTGCACCTGTGTAAAGGTGTGCACGTAATTGTCTGTCGTTTACCGTCTACCTGGTCAGAACACCTGTAACGATAGAATGTGGCCGTTTCTTCTTGGTTTGTAAATATTTTTATACAGCTTTAGGTCCTTACAAAGTGCTGTGTTCACGTAATTTTCTCAAAAACTGCTGACTTCAGGCACATTTTGGATCTGTGTGATCTTGATACCTGTCGTTTGAACTTACACATTCTGTTTAACGACCCCGTCTCTTTGACTGGGGTACAGTAAACATCCACCAAGACACTGTCGATAAAATCTTGCTAACACACTTCGGCAGACAAAACACACACACACACACACACACACACACACACACACACACACACACGTACACACATACGGACGGACGCACGCACGCACAAACACGCACGCGCGCACGCACACAAAAAAAGGAAAAAGAGAGAGAAGAGAAAGACAGAGGGAGAGACAGACACAGAGAGAGGAGAAGAGAGGAGAAGAGAGACAGACAGACAGACAGATAGACAGAGAGGGACAGACATAGAGAGAGAGAAATCTAAGAGAGAGAGAGAGGGGGAGGGGGGAGTGAAAGAAAGAGGAGAAAGAGAGGAGAGAGAGGGGGAGAGAGAGAAGAGAGAAAGAGAGACAGACAGATAGAGAGAGGGGGGAGTTAAAGAGATAGGGGGAGAGATAGGGGAGAGAGACAGAGAAGAGAGAGAGGAGAGAGAGAGAGAGAGAGAGAGAAGAGAGACAGACAGACAGACTGACAGACAGACAAACAGACCGACAGACCTACCTTTCCCATGCAATAGGGACTAATCCTCCCACTCCCTTTTTTAAAGGAAAAAAAAAAAACACCACCAACAAAACCATCGGTACAATCTAACAGCAGTGGCAGAAGAGAACTTACTGTGCGGGAGGACGATCACTCAAAGTACACAGACCAACACAAACACTCGTGAGAAAACAGAAATCATGACACAACTGTTCTAAAAGAACAAGAAACAAATATGCACCAAGTCCTCAGTGCAAAAGTCACAGGAGATAACAAAATCAGCGTTAGCAATAAAAAAAACTTTAGTTTTTAAGACATAAACATGAAAAGCATCTTTCGTATCGAAAAACCGAAAGCGTAAAAACGGTTTGAGTATATTTCATCCTTTGGTTCAATAACAATTTCTAAATAACCACAACAACAACAACAGCAACTGAAACAACAACAACAACAACAACAACAACCACAAGAACAATGACATCTGAACCCTGTTATCAACAAACAAGGTTAAAAAAAATTCTGAATGGACAAAAGAAGTACTGTTATATGTATGCAAGAGCCGCGTGTTGTCTTGCATCCATGCGTGTATGTGAGGCAACGAGCGCGCGCCAGTACGTGTGTATGTGAGGAGAAACTAAAATATTAATGTGTCAGCAAACGTGCGTCCTTGATCATGTATTTTCACCAATTATGAGTCATATGTGGGGCACAGACCCAGGGAGAAAATATTGGTCGGACCTGCAAGGTGGCTGACGACAGAGAGGGTGGAAGATGTGCTTGCGGCGACAAGGGATAGATACATATGGAGGGCCATGATTGCTAACGCCATGCGGCAGGGCACATATGATGATGATGTGATATGGGGCACAGGTGAAATCACGATTTGCAGGACAGAATACATCGCTGATACAAAAGACGCGAAACTAACATCGCTACGGACATTTCTATTTTAAACCAGCGTTCCGTCTAACGCCTCAATAGAGAATTTCGTTCTGCGTACCGCACTGACGGTATGACAAGTCAGCCAACGACCACAAGACCTTTTTTTTTTCCTTTCTTTTTTTTGTTTTGTTTGTTTTTATTTTTTTAATTTGGTTTAGTTTTTACGTCGGCACCTACCTCAGGTGATATGGCCGACGGGGATAACCATTCCACCGAAGTGGGGGAACGGGGGACGTATCTAATCATATACTGACACCACCAGGACAACAATAATGTTAAGATGGGACAGTAAAATGGCCAGTTTTAATATAGCACACCTCGGGATTCGAACCCACAACCATTAGCATGTGAATCCGACGATGCTTAACCAACTGAGTTACTGGGGCCCGCCGACCACAAGACGAAGACGTGAAGTCTTTATTTCTTGATTCTTGTCACCACTTTTCTGAAGGACTTAATTAACCCTTTGCTTCTTGAATCTTGCCACCAGTTTTCTGCACAAGTTAACTCTTTCGCTTCCTAACTTCTTCCCACAGGTGTTAACCTCTCTGCTTCCTCTTGTTATCAGTACTCTTCAGGAGTTAACCTATTTGCTTCCTGGCTTTTTCCACCAGCTTTTGCAGGAGTTAACCCCTTTTGCTTCTGACTCTTGCCACCAGTTTTCTGCAGGAGTTAACTCTATTGCTTCTTGATTCTCTCCAACAGTTTTCTGCAGGAGTTAACCTTTACTTCCTGACTTGCCACCAGTTTTCTGCCAGAGACTGACGGGGATACCCACAGTGGGAGGATCAATACGCGCTTCCTGCGAGAAGCTGGTGGATAGGGTGCGGGAATCAGAGGGTTCGGTTTTTGCAGTTTGTGGGTAGGTTGCGGGAGTTAAAGGGTTAAAGTGTTATCATCATTCCCGTGGTGTGTGAGCTTTGTGTTTTGCCTTGGTGAGTGTATTTTAAGACTTGTCCTTGTCCGATGTGACGAACTGTTCCTGGGCAATCTGTACACTCTACACTCTGAACAGTGAAGCAATGTTTTGACTGTCAGTGTGTGTGTGTGTGTGTGTGTGTGTCTGTGTGTGTGTGTGTGTGTGTGTGTGTGTGTGTGTGTGTGTGTGTGTGTGTGTGTCTATCTGTGTGCGGTGTGTGTGTTGTGTCTGTGTGTGTGTGTCTATATGTGTGTGTCTGTGTTGTGTGTGTGTGTGTGTGTGTGCTGTGTGTGTCTGTGTGTGTGTCTGTCTGTGTGGTGTGTCTGTGTGTGTGTGTGTGTGTGTGTGTGTGTGTGTGTCTGTCTGTCTGTGTGCGTGTTGTGTGTGTTGTGTGTCTGTGTGTGTATCTGTGTGTGTGTGTGATGTAGTGTGTGTGTGTGTGTGTGTGTGTGTGTGTGCTGTGTGTGGGGTCTGTGTGTGTGTGTCTGTGTGTGTGTGCGTTTTGTGTGTGTGTGTGTGTGTGTGTGTGTGTCGTGTGCTGTCGTGTTGGTGTGTTGTCTGTGTGTGTGTGTGTGTGTTGTGTGTTGTGTGTATATGTGTGCTGTGTGTGTCTGTTGTGTGTTGTGTGTGTGTGTGTGTGTGTTGTGTGTGTTGTGTGCTTGTGTGTGCTGTGGTGTGTGTTGTGTGTGTGTGTGTGTCTGTCTGTGTGGTGTGTGTTATGTGTGTTGGTCGCTGTGTGGTGTGTGTGTGTGTGCGTGTGTGTGATGTGTGTGTGGTGTGGTGTGTGTGTGTGGTGTGTGTGTGTGTGTGTGTGTGTGTGTGTGTGTGTGTGTGTGTGTGTGTGTGTGTGTGTGCAGGGGATAGAGACAAATACCTGATAATCACGTTTTCAGCCCAGGACAACTACGGATTGCGCCGCTGGATGTAAGTCATTAATCCTCTTTTATCCCCAAAAGTGGGTGGCAAAAGTTTATCTTATCATTAAATCCATGTATTTATTCACCGTTTTTTTCACATTTATACTATTTTTCTTTGGTCAAATTTACCTTATTTTACCTATTCATCTATTCTTATTCGTATTTTTTATCAGTTGGTTTTTAAATGTTCTCTCGTTATTTAAAACTGAGTGTTGTTTTTAACATGGTGTCAGCCCTGATATGGCTCTGGTAGTCGGCTGGGCTAAAAGCAATATGAACCTGAATCAAAGTTTTTGTCTGTTTGATTTATCTTACTTCTTCTTTAGGTTTATCTTATTTAATCTATATTTAACCCTTTGACCCTTTCATCCTGTCCACTAGCATCTTGCTTCGTCGTTTAATGACAGCAAAGCAAAAACTTAATCCTTTGACTCCCTCACCTTACCCACCAACTTTCAGCAAGAAGTTGGTGGATAGGGTGAGGGAGTCAAAGCATTAAGATTTTGCATCTGGTGGATAGGTGTGGGAGTCAAAGGGTTAAAAAGTTTGTTTTTTTAATCTGGAATCTGTGGTTGGGACGCATGACGGTAGATGACATACAAGCAGTATGAAAGCCGACACGGTTGCTTACTACGTCACGCAGTGGTGAAAATGGCCGCCATGACTTACAAAGTGACTCTTTTCATCACCAGACAGTGGAAAGCGAGTCGCTCCCAAAATAAAACCAGAAAAGGCAGGATCATCACACCTTTATGACTAACTGTGTAACTGACACCAGAGGACATGTACACAATTACCTGTGCCCCAACAGTTGCAAACTGCAGTGCTGACAATATCTCGGACACAATTTTGGTTTTAATATTTCGGCCAGCCGAGCAGAATAAGGGGGTCTATGGATGTTTTCTTTTTCTGTATTTTTGTCTTAAATCTGGTCACACACGTCTTTGTTGTTTTTATATAATTCTGACACTGGTATATATCTGACAAAAAAACACATGTTGTTTTTATATATATATCTTGACAAAAAAACACATGTTGTTTTTATATATATCTGACATAATAATATCTACACAACATGTTGTTTTTATATATATTCATTTGTTTAACATAAAAACAAACATGTTGTTTTTATATATATCTGACAAAAAACACATGTTTAAAGAAACTTTGGCATCATCCTGTTTCCTCAGCAAAGTAGGCGATGGGATTCAAGATCTGATGTTCATGTATCAATCCCCGCCCGCACCATAAGAACTGGTCTGTTCGCTGCCCATCTTAATGCTTTAATCATTCTGGTGATGTCAGTGTTCCATAGGTCCTTCCGCCCCCACCCTCTCCCTACTCCCCATTTCAAGACCTTGCCAATACACGGGGTATCGTGTAGGTTCAAGGGATCCGCCAGATTATCACTGGCAGATCTGGGTCCCAGCGCATATGGGGGTTGTCTGAATGTCATGACTTTCTTTAACTCCGAACTCAAATCTAGTGCCTCTGGTTTGATGTTGTTAACATCGTTCTTTCACCATAACCCGTTTCTGTGCAAGGATTGTCAGAGTCCCCTGTGTTCACAAGTCAGCCAACAAGGCGGGGGTTGGGGTGGGGGTGGGGGTTGGGGGGGACGCCAAGTTATGTGACAATTACAATAAAAGCGCAAGCACAACGTACCTTTTATGTTCATTTTATATTCAACAGTCCCTCACCCTTCTCCCACCCTATCTTCAGTGCTGGAGGAGGTAGGAGGGTGGAAATATCTGGCAGGGAAAGGAGGGGTAGGGTAGGGAAAGTTGCAGTAAAAAAAAAAAAAAGGAAAAAAAAAAAAAAGAAAAGGGGGGTGGTTTATAATCGAAACAAGACGAAGCGGTGAGCAACTACAAACAGCCGCCATCACAGATCTTAACATGCCCTTGTCTCCTAGGAAAAGGGAGACAGAAAATGGGTCACTCAGGCTCTGTCGCCTGTAGACGTCTCAGATTTCATTTTTATCTGTTTTTCTTTCTTTTTCTTTGATTCACTGGCGTAACCCGAAAACAAGTCGCCAGCTACTTAGGTTTGAATTGTACTGGCCTATTTTAGCGAAAGCGGGAGGGAAAGAAAACACCAGGTAGACCCAGGGAGAAAATGTTGGACGGATCTGCGGAGGATGAAGACAGAAAGGGTGAGAGATAGACTTGCAGAGCGAAAGACAGATTCGTATGGAGGGCCATGATTGCCAACACCCTGAGGCAAGGCACATGATGATGAGATCGATGATTTTAGCGAACAACTTTCAGGATAAGATATATCATTATATATTATTATTGAATTATATTATACACAATTAAAAACATTGAATTTAAAATCTGTTGTTCATGGAGCGCTTAGAAAGGAATGTACACAACAAACGTGTGGCGCAAATGATCCTGGAAGGGAGATTAAACAGTCACTACCGTTCTGACGTAGATTGCAGTTGCGGGTCTTGTTTGGAAAGAAATTACAGTTAAAAAATAGAATTAAATAACAGCATATATAACTTGTGGAAAGAGATAACAGTTTGGAAAGATTACACAAACAACAACGAGCGGTGAACAGGTCTAGTGTGGACAGAGATGATACAACAGGTCTAGTATGGAGATGGTACAACAGGTCTAGTATGACAGAGATGATACAACAGGTCTAGTATGACAGAGATGGTACAACAGGTCTAGTATGACAGATGATACAGCAGGTCTAGTATGACAGAGATGATACAGCAGGTCTAGTGTGGACAGAGATGATACACAGGTCTAGTATGACAAGATGATACAGCAGGTCTAGTATGCAAGAGATGATACAACAGGTCTAGTATGACAGAGATGATACAGCAGGTCTAGTATGACAGATGATACAACAGGTCTAGTATGACAGAGATGATACAACAGGTCTAGTATGACAGAGATGATACAACAGGTCTAGTATGGCAGAGATGATACAACAGGTCTAGTATGACAGAGATGATACAACAGGTCTAGTATGACAGAGATGATACAACAGGTCTAGTATGACAGACATGATACAACAGGTCTAGTATGACATGATACAACAGGTCTAGTATGACAGAGATGATACAACAGGTCTAGTTGGACAGAGATGATACAACAGGTCTAGTATGACAGAGTGATACAACAGGTCTAGTATGACAGAGATGATAAAACAGGTCTAGTATGACAGAGATGATACAACAGGTCTAGTATGACATGATACAACAGGTCTAGTATGGACAGAGATGATACAACAGGTCTAGTGTGGACAAGATGATACAACAGGTCTAGTTGACAGAGATGATACAACAGGTCTAGTATGACAGAGATGATACAACAGGTCTAGTGTGGACAGAGATGATACAACAGGTCTAGTGTGGACAGAGATGATACAACAGGTCTAGTATGACATGATACAGCAGGTCTAGTGTGGACAGAGATGATACAACAGGTCTAGTATGACAGAGATGATACAACAGGTCTAGTATGACAGAGATGATACAACAGGTCTAGTATGACAGAGATGATACAACAGGTCTAGTGTGGACAGAGATGATACAACAGGTCTAGTGTGGACAGAGATGATACAACAGGTCTAGTATGACAGAGATGATACAGCAGGTCTAGTATGACAGAGATGATACAACAGGTCTAGTATGACAGAGATGATACAACAGGTCTAGTATGACAGAGATGATACAACAGGTCTAGTATGACAGAGATGATACAGCAGGTCTAGTTGACAGAGATGATACAACAGGTCTAGTATGACAGAGATGATACAACAGGTCTAGTGTGGACAGAGATGATACACAGGTCTAGTATGACAGAGATGATAAACAGGTCTAGTATGACAGAGATGATAAACAGGTCTAGTATGACAGAGATGATACAACAGGTCTAGTATGACAGAGATGATACAACAGGTCTAGTATGACAGAGATGATACAACAGGTCTAGTATGACAAGATGATACAACAGGTCTAGTATGACAGAGATGATACACAGGTCTAGTATGACAGAGATGATACAACAGGTCTAGTGTGGACAGAGATGATACAACAGGTCTAGTATGACAGAGATGATACAACAGGTCTAGTATGACAGAGATGATACACAGGTCTAGTGTGGACAGAGATGATACAACAGGTCTAGTATGACAGAGATGATACAACAGGTCTAGTATGACAGAGATGATACAGCAGGTCTAGTATGACAGAGATGATACAACAGGTCTAGTGTGGACAGAGATGATACAACAGGTCTAGTGTGGACAAGAGATGATACACAGGTCTAGTATGACAGAGATGATACAAGCAGGTCTAGTATGACAGAGATGATACAACAGGTCTAGTATGACAGAGATGATACAACAGGTCTAGTATGACAGAGATGATACAACAGGTCTAGTATGACAGATGATACAGCAGGTCTAGTGTGAAAAGATGATACAAGCAGGTCTAGTATGACAGAGATGATACAACAGGTCTAGTATGACAGAGATGATACAACAGGTCTAGTATGACAGAGATGATACAGCAGGTCTAGTATGACAGAGATGATACAACAGGTCTAGTATGACAAGATGATACAACAGGTCTAGTATGACAGAGATGATACAGCAGGTCTAGTATGGACAGAGATGATACAGCAGTCTAGTATGACAGAGATGATACAACAGGTCTAGTATGACAGAGATGTACAAGCAGTATAAGAGATGATACAGCAGGTCTAGTATGACAGAGATGATACAACAGGTCTAGTATGACAGAGATGATACACAGGTCTAGTATGACAGAGATGATACAACAGGTCTAGTATGACAGAGATGATACAACAGGTCTAGTATGACAGAGATGATACAGCAGGTCTAGTATGACAGAGATGAACAAGGTCTATATGACAGGATGATACACAGGTCTAGTATGACAGAGATGATACAGCAGGTCTAGTATGACAGAGATGATACAACAGGTCTAGTGATGAACAGAGATGATACAACAGGTCTAGTATGACAGAGATGATACAGCAGGTCTAGTATGACAGAGATGATACAACAGGTCTAGTTGGACAGAGAGATGATTACAACAGGTCCTAGTATGACAAGATGATACAACAGGTCTAGTATGGGAAAGAGATGATACAGCAGGTCTAGTATGACAGAGATGATACAACAGGTCTAGTATGGACAGAGATGATACACAGTCTAGTATACAGGATGATACAGGTCAGTATGATCAGGATTACACAGGTCTAGTATGACATAGATGATACAACAGGTCTAGTATGACAGAGATGATACACAGGTCTAGTATGACAGATGATACACAGGTCTAGTATGACAGAGATGATACAAGCAGGTCAGTTAGTATGACAAGATGATACAACAGGTCTAGTGTGACAGAGATGATACAGCAGGTCTAGTATGACAGAGATGATACAGACAGGTCTAGTATGACAGAGATGATACAAGCAGGTCTAGTATGACAGAGATGATACAGCAGGTCTAGTATGACAGAGATGATACAACAGGTCTAGTATGACAGAGATGATACAACAGGTCTAGTATGACAGAGATGATACAGCAGGTCTAGTATGACAGAGATGATACAGCAGGTCTAGTATGACAGAGATGATACAACAGGTCTAGTATGACAGAGATGATACAGCAGGTCTAGTATGACAGAGATGATACAGCAGGTCTAGTATGACAGATGATACAACAGGTCTAGTATGACAGAGATGATACAGCAGGTCTAGTATGACAGAGATGATACAGCAGGTCTAGTATGACAGAGATGATACAACAGGTCTAGTATGACAGAGATGATACAACAGGTCTAGTATGACAGAGATGATACAGCAGGTCTAGTATGACAGAGATGATACAACAGGTCTAGTATGACAGAGATGATACAACAGGTCTAGTATGACAGATGATACAACAGGTCTAGTATGACAGAGATGATACAGCAGGTCTAGTATGACAGATGATACAACAGGTCTAGTATGACAGAGATGATACAACAGGTCTAGTGTGACAGAGATGATACAGCAGGTCTAGTATGACAGAGATGATACAGCAGGTCTAGTATGACAGAGATGATACAGCAGGTCTAGTATGACAGAGATGATACAACAGGTCTAGTATGACAGAGATGATACAGCAGGTCTAGTATGACAGAGATGATACAGCAGGTCTAGTATGACAGAGATGATACAGCAGGTCTAGTATGACAGAGATGATACAGCAGGTCTAGTATGACAGAGATGACAGAACTATATCAAAGGGTCTGTTTTGATAAAGAGATCACAATAATGATCTAGTTTGAAATACAAAATTAAACTAAGAGGACTTTTTTGGATCATCACACTTAGGGGGCTTACTCTGTGCTCACCTTTCCTCTTTTTTCTGTTGTCCCATTGTCTATGCCACCTTATTGGTCATAGAAGCTGGCACAGTTTTTACAACGCCATGATAATGATGACGATGAAGATGATAATCATGATGCTATAAAAGGAGTTCCATTTAGACTAGCTGACAGGCCTGTAATCTACTCTTACCATCATAATATATCCTAGCATCACAAAGGCCCGAGAGATACAGACACCGCGGTATAAGTCAGTGACAAGCTATGTTCAGACAGCTAGAAGGCAGAGACGTGACGTTAGTTCAGAGCATAGGAGGCAGAAGACGTGACGTTAGTTCAGACAGACACTAGGAAGGCAAGAGACGTGACGTTAGTTCAGACACTAGGAAGGCAGAAGACGTGACGTTAGTTCAGACACTAGGAAGGCAGAAGACGTGACGTTAGTTCAGACAGACACTAGGAAGCAGAAGACGTGACGTTAGTTCAGACATAGGAAGCAGAAGACGTGACGTTAGTTCAGACACTAGAAGGCAGAAGACGTGACGTAGTTCAGACGACACTAGGAAGGCAGAAGACGTGACGTTAGTTCAGACATAGGAAGGCAGAAGACGTGACGTTAGTCAGACAGACACTAGGAAGGCACGAAGAGACGTGGACGTATAGTTATCAGACAGACACTAGGAAGGCAGAAGACGTGACGTTAGTTCAGACAGACATTAGGAAGGCAGAAGACGTGACGTTAGTTCAGACAGACACTAGGAAGGCAGAAGACGTGACGTTAGTTCATACACTAGGAAGGCAGAAGACATGACGTTAGTTCGGATACAAGGAAGGCAGACATGACGTCAGTTCAGACACTAGGAAGGCAGAAGACGTGACGTCAGTTCAGACACTAGGAAGGCAGAAGACGTGACGTTAGTTCAGACACTAGGAAGGCAGTAGACGTGATGTTAGTTCAGACAGACACTAGGAAGGCAGAAGACGTGACGTCAGTTCAGACACTACGAAGGCAGAAGACGTGACGTTAGTTCAGATAGACACAAGGCAGACATGACGTCAGTTCAGAGACTAGGAAGGCAGAAGACGTGACGTTAGTTCAGACAGACACTAGGTAGGCAGAAGAAAGACGTGATGTTAGTTCAGACAGACACAAGGAAGGTAGACATGACGTCAGTTCAGACACTAGGAAGGCAGAAGACGTGACGTTAGTTCAGACAGACACTGGGTAGGCAGAAGACGTGACGTTAGTTCAGACAGACACAAGTAAGGCAGACATGACGTCAGTTCAGACACTAGGAAGGCAGAAGTCATGACGTTAGTTCAGACACTAGGAAGGCAGAAGACGTTAGTTCAGACACAAGGAAGGCAGACATGACGTCAGTTCAGACACTAGGAAGGCAGAAGACGTGATTAGTTCAGACACAAGGAAGGCAGAAGACATGACGTTAGTTCGGACACAAGGAAGGCAGACATGACGTCAGTTCAGACACTAGGAAGGCAGAAGACGTTAGTTCAGACAGACACTAGGAAGGCAGAAGACGTGACGTAAGTTCGGACACAAGGAAGGCAGACATGACGTTAGTTCAGACAGACACTAGGAAGGCAGGAGGCGGTAAGACAGAGGGACGTTTTACACCTGTAGACCTACCTGTAGGCCTCTAATTAATGCGAGCGTGGTGACGCTCATTAAGTTGAGAAACGGAAAGACACAGCAGTAACAAATGCACGCACACAGACGGACAGAGTGAAGTAGCCATGTGTCACACGGTCCTGTACATATAATGTTATACACAGGCAGGCTGACACCGTGAACTACATTACAGTTAAGAGGAATGTTTTAATTTTCACGTCTAAAACGTATACATAGAAAAAGAAGAAGAAGAAGCACAAGAGAAGAAAAAAAAAAGATGACGACGACGAAGAAGACAAAGAAGACGACGGTGATGATGAAGAGGAAGAAGAAGAAGACTAAGACGAAGAAGACGAAGAAGAAGAAGGAAAAGGAACAGGACAAGATGAAGTAGAAGACAAGAAAAAGAAGACTGAAGATGAAGAAAACAAAAACCACATGAGGACAAAGAAAGAGAAGAAAAAGAAGGAGAAGAAGAAAAATCATTTTCGTATAGCGCTGGCTGGCATATATCTGTAGATATAAAAGCGTTCACCTTCTTATCTACCGCATGAGCTCGCACAGATGCGAATTACACCCATGAAATGTGTGTGTATAACACACACACACACACACACACACACACACACACACACACACACACACACACACACACACCTACATATAAAATAAAATACATATGTACATATTTGTGTGTGTGTGTGGCCTTCAGTCTACCCAGCTGTGAACGGGTTCCTGACTTTCTTCAGTCAGGGAAAGGTAAAGCAGAGAGGAAGAGGAGATAGGCACCACCCTCATAATACTGGCCCTGAGAAAACTGGAGGTCTCTACCACCTCACTCCCCTACGACCTCAGGGTTATGGGAAAAACTGAACTTTTTTTCCACAATCATTTGGAATCACTGCAAAGTACACAACACAAGACACAAAAGTATTAGTAC
>CM060312.1:4169239-4171739 GCA_030674185.1 Monoplex corrugatus | reverse complement strand
CACAGACACACAAATATACAGACACACACAAATACAGACACACAAATACACACACACACACACACACAATACACACACACACAATACACACACACACACACACACACACAAATCACACACACACACAAGCACGAATCAATTAAAATACAAGAACAGTGTGGAGTGTGACTTTTACCAACCACAGCAACAACGACGAGAGACATTAATAATGACAAAAATAATAAGCTGACCTTGAGCAAGACCTAAGCAATACCTAAAGCAAGTAGACCCTAAGCAATACGCCTGAGCAAGACCCTGAGCAAGACCCAAAAGCATGAGTGACAGAGGCAGACACACGTACGGAAAATACATCACAACCCCTACCGCTGTGACCAAACGCATGAACCGTAACATAACACATAGACTGTTATCAACATACAGTGTGTACTACCACATGTCAATCGTTAATACAACAGCCATGATGAATGATTTAAGAAATACATAAGAATGCATCTCTCTCTGCACCCCCTCCCTCTCTCTCTCCTCCTTCTCAAGCGCGCGCGCGCGTCACACGGAGCATACAGCCTGGAGACATGGTATGCATAGAGAGGCACATACAGACACATACAGACACACACACACACACACACACTCACACAGACGCACACACACAGTTAGCTACAGTGTCAATGTAGGGCAGTGTATTTGTGACACGTACATTTATCAGACACACTGGTTCATTTAACCCTTTTACTCTCACGCTATCCTTCACAACGCCGGTGCAGGTTTGGCGGGGAGAGCAAGACAGTGAAATCTTCGTTGACACACCGAACTCTTATCTGCCACTGTCCGGAGTTTTTAAATTTATACGAGAGGATATTCATCGCACTCGGAAATTTCCATACGCTCTCCACTCACATCTACCAGCACTTATCTGGCTGACTCCCTGGGCTTTTCACAAAACCCTACACGCTGGCAAGGTCTCTAAATGTGGAGGTAGGGGAAGGAAGAAGGAGGAGAAGGGAGGAGAAGAGGAGGGAAGAAGGGAGGAAGGAGGGAAGGAGGAGGAGAAGGGAGGAGAAGGGAGGAGAAGGGAAGAGGGGAGGAGAAGGGAAGGGAGGGAAGGGAGGGAAGAGGGAGGGAGAGAAGGAGGGAAGGAGGGAAGGGAAGGGAGGGAGGAAGAGGGAATGAAGAGGAAGGAGAGAAGGGAGGAAGGAGAAGGAGGAGGGAGAAGGGAGGAAGAAGAGGGAAGGAGGAGAAGAGGGTAGGAGGAGAAGGGGGGAGGAGAGAAGGGAGAAGGGAGGAGAAGGGGAAGGGAGGAAAAGAGAGTGAGGGAGGGAGGAGCAGAAGGAGAGAAGGGAGAGGCAGGAAGGGAGGAAGGAGGAAGGGAGGAAGGGAGAGAAGGGGGGAAGGGGGAGAAGGAGGAAGGGAGGAGAGGGAGGAAGGAGGGAAGGAGGGAAGGGAGGAGAAGGGGGAGAGGAGAGGGAGAGGGGGAGGAGAAAGGGAGGAAGGGAGAGGAAGAGAAGGGAGGGGAAGGGAGAGAAGGGAAGGGAAGAGGAGGGAAGGGAGGAGAAGGAGAGGGGAAAGGACGAGAGAGAGGGAGGGGGAGGACAGGAGGAAGGTAGGAAGAAGGGAGGGGAGGAGAGAAGAGAGGAGGAATGGACTATGACGTAAGCTGACACATCAGAATGACGGAACTAACATAAAAGAAAGATAGAATAGAAAAAATGTCCAGCCAGAATCGAATCACATTCCACATGGCTACCAAACACTGAGCTAGCATGCCCCAATAGAGCTGGGGAGAGGGTGAGCAGTGAACTCACTCACAGATGACACTTGTACTAAGTCTAATCTGCCACAGAACACGCAACGGACCACTTGTACTCACTGACACACAACGTAACACCTGTACTCACTGACACACAACGTAACACTTGTACTCACTGACACACAACGTAACATTTGCACTCACTGACACACAACGTAACTTTGCACTCACTGACACACACATAACACCTGTACTCACTGACACACAACGTAATACCTGTACTCACTGACACACAACGTAACACCTGTACTCACTGACACACAAACGTAACACTTGTACTCACTGACACACAACGTAACACCTGTACTCACTGACACACACACTAACACCTGTACTCACTGACACACAACGTAACACTTGCACTCACTGACACACAACGTAACACCTGTACTCACTGACACACAACGTAACACCTGTACTCATTGACACACAACGTAACACTTGTACTCACTGACACACAACGTAACACCTGTACTCACTGACACACAACG
The DNA here is from genome assembly GCA_030674185.1 of Monoplex corrugatus. Taxonomy (NCBI): domain Eukaryota; kingdom Metazoa; phylum Mollusca; class Gastropoda; order Littorinimorpha; family Ranellidae; genus Monoplex; species Monoplex corrugatus. The sequence continues at coordinate 4,169,441 of CM060312.1, read as the reverse complement.
TAACACCTGTACTCACTGACACACAAACGTAACATTTGCACTCACTGACACACATCATAACACCTGTACTCACTGACACACATATAACACCTGTACTCACTGACACATAACGTAACATTTGCACTCACTGACACACATCATAACACCTGTACTCACTGACACACAATAATACCTGTACTCAAATCTGCCACTGACACACAAC
>CM060312.1:4159239-4166739 GCA_030674185.1 Monoplex corrugatus | reverse complement strand
CACACTTCCAAAGTCACCAACCAGAACAAAGAAGACAGATTTCTGGCAGAAAACCCTGCATTTCATCAACTTCTGATAAAAGGGAATCACATTGTAATATATAATTGTATATAATATGCTCTCTATAATTTTCCATTGCTTTTATTCTTTCTCTCCATTTATAGCCATGCGCGCGCGCGCGCGTGTGTGTGTGCATGCGTGTGTGTGCGTGCGTGCGTGTGTGTCTGTTTCAGCGCTTAGATTTGATTTTATCAAGATTTTGCGCTATATAATATTGTAATTAATCATTATTATTATTATTAGAAGTCCCCTCTGATGAATAAACGCGTTTTGTATTGAGCCTTCTGACTCATCAACGCCAAATACGAATTATCACAGAATAATGATAAGCTAGCTAAGGCTTACACAACGGTCGACTCTGCGGCCTGCGCTTTGAGACATTTTCCATGTGTGAGCAATTGACAAACTCGTCATACTCTCTCCAACTTAAGACACACAGCTCCCTAGTGACCCAAATTTGTTAAAAACCTGTGCACCATTGGCAAACAGAATTGATTGTCGTGTTGTTTACTTTAGACACCAGAAATGATTACTGTAGAGTTGATTTTTTTAAACTACACTGGTATGGCCATGTCACCAGATCCACCGGCTTTGCTAAATCAATCCTCCAGGGAACTGTTTAGAGTAAGGAGACGGAAAGGGGGGGGGGGGGGGGAAGAAAAAAGAAAAAAACACGATGGAAAGACAACACTGCCAAACAGACAAACCATTTACAGAGATCCAGGTTTTGGCACACAGCGGACAGAGCTGGAGGAATGTTGTAAACAGTTCTTTCTTGCGGTGTTCCAATTACTCTTTACGGAATTAATGGGTGAGAAGAAGGCCACACAAAAAAGTGTTTATTTCAGACAACAGAACTGATTATTTTACTGTTTATTTCAGACAACAGAACTGATTATTTTACTGTTTATTTCAGACAACAGAACTGATTATTTTACTCTTTATTTCAGACAACAGAACTGATTATTGTACATTTTTCATTTACGACAACTAAAACTGATTGTTATAGTGTTACTTCAGACAACAGAACTGATTATTGTCAGTTGTGTTACTTCAGGCAAACAGAACTGATTTTTAGTGTTTACTTCAGACAACAGAAATGATTATTGTGAGTGTTTTACTCAGACAACAGAACTGTTATTGTATGTTTATTCAGACAACAGAACTGATTATTGTAGTGTTTACATCAAACAACAAACTGATTATGTAGTGTTTACTTCAGGACAACAGAATGATTATTGTAGTGTTTACTTCAGATCAACAGAACTGATTATTGTAGTGTTTACTTCAGACAACACAAAGATTGTTATAGTGTTTACTTTCAGACAACAAAACTGATTATTGTAGTGTTTACTTCAGACAACAAAACTGATTTTATAGTGTTTTACTTCAACAACAGAACTGATTATTGTAGTGTTTACTTCAAACAACAGAACTGATTATTGTAGTGTTTACTTCAAACAACAGAACTGATTATTTTACTGTTTACTTTAGACAACAGAACTGATTATTGTAGTGTTTACTTTCAGACAACAGAACTGATTATTGTAGTGTTTACTTCAAACAACAACTGATTATTTTACTGTTTACTTCAGACAACAGAACTGATTATTTTACTGTTTACTTCAGACAACAGAACTGATTATTGTAGTGTTTACTTCAGACAACAGAACTGATTATTGTAGTGTTTACTTCAGACAACAGAACTGATTATTTTACTGTTTACTTCAGACAACAGAACTGATTATTGTAGTGTTTACTTCAGACAACAGAACTGATTATTTTATGTTTATTTCAGACAACAGAACTGATTATTGTAGTGTTTACTTCAGACAACAGAACTGATTTGTAGTGTTTACTTCAGACACAGAACTGATTATTGTAGTGTTTATTTTAGACAACAGAACTGATTTGTAGTGTTTATCTTCAGACAACAGAACTGCTATTATTGTAGTGTTTATTTTAGACAACAGAACTGATTATTGTAGTGTTTACCTCAGACAAGAGAACTGATTGTTGTTGTGTTCACTGTAAATAAATTCACACAAACTGCCTGACCCGTCAACAGTACTTAAATATCTGCCACTCTGTCATGTTGAACTTGGTCATGCCAGTCTTGAGGCCCTGTAGCGTGTGTGTGTATATATATATATATTGTGTGTGTGTGTGTGTGTGTGTGTGTGTGTGTGTGTGTGTGTGTGTGTGGTATGTGTGTATGTGTGTGTGTGTATGTGTGTGTGTGTATGTGTGTGTGTGTATGTTTGTGTGTGTGTGTGTGTGTGTAGTGTTGTGTATGTGTGTGTGTGTGTGTATGTGTGTATGTGTGTATGTGTGTGTGTGTGTGTATGTGTGTATGTGTGCGCGTGTGTGGTGTGTGTGTGTGTGCGTGTGCGTGCGTGCGTGCGCGTGTGTGTGTGCGCGCGTGTGTGTGCATGCACGCAAGCGTTCGTGCACGCGTGTGTGTGCGTGTGTGCGGTGTGTGTGCGTGTGTGTATGCGCGCGCGCGCGCACGCGTGCGTGCGTGAGTGGGAATTCTCAAATGATTCATTTTTCCTGTTATACATCGAACAAAGTGCAAAGAAATATTGAACAAACTGGTTTAATAAATTTGTATTCAAGTTAAAGTTGGGGCCTATGTATGTAAACTGGTTCAGATAATCAACCACATCAGTAATAACATTAATGATTTAGAAAATATTTGGGTGCATACATGTAAGTGCATGTATGTATGCGTGCATGCGTTTGTGAGTGCGCGTAGCGTTTATGTTTGTACATTTGTGAGTGCAGCGCAGCGTCTGTGTGCGTGTCTATGCATGTGTTTACTGTCGTGGGCGTTTTCTTATGGCCGAGTGAATGTGTGCTCTTATACTGCAAATGTTTGTACTAATTTGACGTCTGACAAACTGTTCAGTTTAATCTGTTATCATCGTTTTAAAAAATTTCCTTAATACATTTTGTTTTTCATATTTATTCCTTGAAAATGGATGTCTTATGAAAAGTGATGATTTTAGTCACAATGAATTTTGGTTCTTAAAATGTTTGAGCTGTTGTTACTCGTAAAATGTCGGTAAAACAATTACACGTAAAATATCATACAAGAACAAGTTAACCTGAAAACAAACGGTTTATGATGACGTTAACCCGACAACAAATGGTTTGCAGTTAATTTTTGATAACATCGTAAACCGCAATCGGAGTCCCATCAGGGGGGGAAAACAGGTCTTACACAACAGATATGTCAAACAGAATTGAACTCTGTCCCTATGAAATACTGTCGCTGCAATTACCATGAATTTCTGATGTAAGGATGAGGAACAGCAAGTCATGTTTTAGGATTGGTCATGTCTTAGGGCTGATCACGTCCTCCTCACAGTCAATATCCTGCTACCTGTTCACTCCTAGATACTGAATCATGTGTGTTCCCTCGGCCTGTCCGGGAGAGGGTTTCAGATATTGAATCATGTGAGTTGCCCTTTCCTACTTTCTGGCCAGATACTGAATGATGTGAGTGTGGCCAGATACTGAATGATGTGAGTGTGGCCAGATACTGAATGATGTGAGTGTGGCCAGATACTGAATCAAGTGAGTGTGGCCAGATACTGAATCATGTGAGTGTGGCCTGATACTGAATCATGTGAGTGTGGCCAGATACTGAATGATGTGAGTGTGGCCAGATACTGAATGATGTGAGTGTGGCCAGATACTGAATGATGTGAGTGTGGCCAGATACTGAATCATGTGAGTGTGGCCAGATACTGAATCATGTGAGTGTGGCCAGGTATTGAATCATGCGAGTTGCGCTTTCCTGTGGACAGATACTGAATCATGTGAGTGGGGCCAGATATTGAATCATGTGAGTGTGGCCAGGTACTGAATCATGTGAGTGTGGCCAGATATTGAATCATGTGAGTGTGGCCAGATATTGAATGATGTGAGTGTGGCCAGATATTGAATAATGTGAGTGTGGCCAGTTACTGAATCATGTGAGTGTGGCCAGATATTGAATCATGTGAGTGTGGCCAGATATTGAATGATGTGAGTGTGGCCAGATAATGAATCATGTGAGTGTGGCCAGATACTGAATCATGTGAGTGTGGCCAGGTACTGAAAGATGTGAGTGTGGCCAGATACTGAATCATGTGAGTGTGGCCAGATATTGAATCATGTGAGTGTGGCCAGATACTGAATCATGTGAGTGTGGCCAGATACTGAATCATGTGAGTGTGGCCAGATAATCATGCGAGTTGCCCTTTCCTACTTTGTGGCCAAAATTTGTATCATGTGAGTTGTGTTTTCCTACTTTGTGGCCAGATATTGAATCATGTGAGTTGTTTTCCTACTTTGAGGCCAGATATTGAATCATTGTGAGTTGTGTTTTCTTACTTTGTGGCCAGATATTGAATCATGTGAGTTGTGTTTTCTTACTTTGTGGCCAGATATTGAATCATGTGAGTTGTGTTTTCCTACTTTGTGGCCAGATATTGAATCATGTGAGTTGTGTTTTCTTACTTTGAGGCCAGATATTGAATCATGTGAGTTGTGTTTTCTTACTTTGTGGCCAGATATTGAATCATGTGAGTTGTGTTTTCTTACTTTGAGGCCAGATATTGAATCATGTGAGTTGTGTTTTCTTACTTTGTGGCCAGATATTGAATCATGTGAGTTGTGTTTTCTTACTTTGAGGCCAGATATTGAATCATGTGAGTTGTGTTTTCCTACTTTGTGGCCAGATATTGAATCATGTGAGTTGTGTTTTCTTACTTTGAGGCCAGATATTGAATCATGTGAGTTGTGTTTTCTTACTTTGTGGCCAGATATTGAATCATGTGAGTTGTGTTTTCTTACTTTGAGGCCAGATATTGAATCATGTGAGTTGTTTTCTTACTTTGAGGCCAGATATTGAATCATGTGAGTTGTGTTTTCTTACTTTGTGGCCAGATATTGAATCATGTGAGTTGTGTTTTCTTACTTTGAGGCCAGATATTGAATCATGTGAGTTGTGTTTTCTTACTTTGAGGCCAGATATTGAATCATGTGAGTTGTGCTTTCCTACTTTGAGGCCAGATATTGAATCATGTGAGTTGTGTTTTCCTACTTTGAGGCCAGATATTGAATCATGTGATTTGTGTTTTCTTACTTTGTGGCCAGATATTGAATCATGTGAGTTGTGTTTTCCTACTTTGTGGCCAGATATTGAATCATGTGAGTTGTGTTTTCTTACTTTGTGGCCAGATATTGAATCATGTGAGTTGTGTTTTCTTATTTTGAGGCCAGATATTGAATCATGTGTTGTTTTTTCTTACTTTGTGGCCAGATATTGAATCATGTGAGTTGTGTTTTCTTACTTTGAGGCCAGATATTGAATCATGTGAGTTGTGTTTTCTTACTTTGAGGCCAGATATTGAATCATGTGAGTTGTGTTTTCTTACTTTGTGGCCAGATATTGAATCATGTGAGTTGTGTTTTCTTACTTTGTGGCCAGATATTGAATCATGTGAGTTGTTTTTTCTTACTTTGAGGCCAGATATTGAATCATGTGAGTTGTTTTTTCTTACTTTGTGGCCAGATATTGAATCATGTGAGTTGTGTTTTCTTACTTTGAGGCCAGATATTGAATCATGTGTTGTTTTTTTCTTACTTTGTGGCCAGATATTGAATCATGTGAGTTGTGTTTTCTTACTTTGAGGCCAGATATTGAATCATGTGAGTTGTGTTTTCTTACTTTGAGGCCAGATATTGAATCATGTGAGTTTTTTTTCTTACTTTGAGGCCAGATATTGAATCATGTGAGTTGTTTTTTCTTACTTTGAGGCCAGATATTGAATCATGTGAGTTGTGTTTTCCTACTTTGAGGCTAGATATTGAATCATGTGAGTTTTTCTTTCCTGTGGCCAGATACAGAATCATGTGAGTTGTTCTTTCCTGTGGCCAGATACAGAATCATGTGAATTGTTCTTTCCTGTGGCCAGATACAGAATCATGTGAGTTGCGTTTTCCTACTTTCTGGCGTCTACTGTCAAGAACTACACTTAACCCTTTAACTCCCGCACACTGCCCACCAGCTTCCTGCATTGCCAACCAGGCTAGAAAAGCAAAAACATAACCCTTTGACTCCCTCACCCTATCCACCAGCTTCCTGCTGTTTTTTGTTTGTTTTGTTTTGCTCTCTTCGATAAAACAAGGACACATGAAAACAAAGATACTGAAATAATTGTAGGGTCAAAAATACAGTAAAGACTTATTTTAGTCAGAAATGGTGGTGCTTAGCGCGCGCTCTCTCTCTTTCTCTCTCTCTCTCACACACACACACACATTCACAGACACGCACACATTCACAGGCACACATTCACAGACACACAGACAGACACAGATACACACACATTCAGACATACACACATTCACAGACACACAGACAGACAAACAGACACACAAACACACACACATAAACACACACACACACACACTCACACAAACAGGTACCGAATATATATGCAAATGATTCGCGAAGGAGACGATTCACATCCTATAACACCGGGAAAAAAGTTCAAAGCAAACACAAAACAGGCCTAAAAACTAACTGGGGGTATGTTATGTACACCACACAATAAACACACAAAACTGTGGTATATTATGTACACCACACAATAAACACACAAAACTGGGGTATATTATGTACACAATAAACACACAAAACTGGGGGTATATTATGTACACCACACAATAAACACACAAAACTGGGGTATATTATGTACACAATAAACACACAAAACTGGGGTATATTATGTACACCACACAAATAAACACATAAAACTGGAGTATATTATGTACACGATAAACACACAAAACTGGGGTATATTATGTACACAATAAACACACAAAACTGGGGTATATTATGTACACAATAAACACACAAAACTGGGGTATATTATGTACACAATAAACACACAAAACTGGGGTATGTTATGTACACAATAAACACACAAAACTGGGGTATATTATGTACACAATAAACACACAAAACTAGGGTATACTATGTACACAATAAACACATAAAACTGGGGTATATTATGTACACTATAAACACACAAAACTGGGGTATATTATGTACACCACACAATAAAACACAAAACTGGGGTATATTATGTACACAATAAACACACAAAACTGGGGTATATTATGTACACAACAAAAACTACACAAAACTGGGGTATATTATGTACACAATAAACACATAACACTGGGGTATATTATGTACACAACAAACACACAAAACTGGGGTATATTATGTACACAATAAACACATAAACACTGGGGTATATTATGTACACAATAAACACACAAAACTGGGGTATATTATGTACACGATAAACACACAAAACTGGGGTATATTATGTACACAATAAACACACAAACTGGGGTATATTATGTACACAACAAACA
>CM060312.1:4144239-4154239 GCA_030674185.1 Monoplex corrugatus | reverse complement strand
GTCCACCAGCATCCTGAGTCGTCAGCCATGCTAGCAAAGCAAAAGCTGTTGGATGGGGTGAGGGAATGAAAGAGTTAAGTTTTTAGCAGTTGGTGGACAGGGTGCGAGAGTCAAAGAGTTAAGACAGGCAGCTAACAGTACTGTATGTTTTACATCTGTGATAACAAACGGTAACGTAAAGGTCAAAGGTTGTCACATAAACGCAAGGTCGTAGAGGAGTAATAATAATAATATAATAATATACAATATTTTATATAGCGCAAAATCTTGATAAAATCAAATCTAAGCGCTAAAACAGACACACACGCACGCACACACGCACGCACGCACGCACGCACGCACGCACGCACACACACACACACACACGCACGCACACGCACGCGCACACGGCTATAAATGGGGAGAAAGAATAAAAGCAATGGAAAATTATAGAGAGCATATCATATACAATTATATATTACAATGTGATTCCCCTCCGAGTGGAGACAGGCTGCAGAGGGGATTGAGTGAGGTCAGGATTTTATGCAGAGGAGAAAAGGTGAGTTTTGAGAGCGGACTTGAAGGAGACAAAAGTAGGTTGCTGACGGACTGAGAGAGGAAGTTTGTTCCAGGAGAGTGGACCAGAAACAGAGAAGGCTCGTGGACCATAGGTATTGAGCTTAGTGCGTGGAAAGCGAAAAGTCAGAGGATCGGAGGCAGAGCGGAGGGTACGTGAGGGAACATAGATCTCAAGTAGGCTTGACAGGTAATCGGGGACTGCGTTATTGAGGCTTTTGTAGCACATGGTGTCTAGTTTGTACTGTATGCGCTTTGATACAGGGAGCCAGTGAAGTTGTGCCAGGAGAGGAGATATGTGGTCAGCTTTTTTCTTTTTTAGTACAAGGCGTGAAGTGGTAGAGACCTCAATTGTTCTCGGGGAGGCCAGCATCATGACGACGTTGCCCATCTCCTCCCCCTCGCTGCCTTACTCCCCCCCCCCATCCACCCCAAACAGGATCAGATGCCCATTCACAGCTGGGTACACTGGAGGCGTCAAGAACAAAAGTTCGGAGGGCACGAGGCTCCAAGTCGTGTGGTCAGACTGGATGGCAGGAGTTTGCTGTTTGGTCAACAGGGATTCATCGCACTCGGACAATTCCATATGTGCTCCACCCAAATCTGCCACCAACAATTATCTGGCAGATTCCTCCGAGCCTGCACAAAACCTATGAGCTGATAAGGTCTTGAGATGACGACAATGGGAGAAGGGACCTATGAAACAGTAAGCTGACACCACCAGAATGATGAAACATTAAGATGGGCAGCCAACAGGCCAGTGGACCTATGAAACAGTAAGCTGACACCACCAGAATGATGGAAACATTAAGATGGGCAGCCAACAGGCCAGTGGACCTATGAAACAGTAAGCTGACACCACCAGAATGGTGGAAACATTAAGATGGGCAGCCAACAGGCCAGTGGACCTATGAAACAGTAAGCTGACACCACCAGAATGATGGAAACATTAAGATGGGCAGCCAACAGGCCAGTGGACCTATGAAACAGTAAGCTGACACCACCAGAATGATGTAAACAGTAAGATGGGCAGCCAACAGGCCAGTGGACCTATGAAACAGTAAGCTAACACCACCAGAATGATGGAAACGTAAAGATGGGCAGCCAGCAGGCCAGTGGACCTATGAAACAGTAAGTTGACACCACCAGAATGATGGAAACGTTAAGATGGGCAGCCAACAGGCCAGTGGACCTATGAAACAGTAAGCTGACACCACCAGAATGATGTAAACATTAAGATGGGCAGTCAACAGGCCAGTTTTTCATGTTGTGGGCTTTGATTGAACTTGAGATGTCAGATGCCGAATCCACGACTCTAACGGAAGAACCAATCAATCCGCGTCAAAGAGAGACAGACAGACAGAAAGAGGGAGAGAGACAGAGTGAGAGAGAGAGAGAGAGTCAGGCAGAAAGAGGGAGAGAGACAGAGTGAGAGAGAGAGAGAGACAGAAAGAGGGAGAGAGACAGAGTGAGAGAGAGAGAGAGAGGCAGAAAGAGGGAGAGAGACAGAGTGAGAGAGAGAGAGAGAGAGGCAGAAAGAGGGAGAGAGACAGAGTGAGAGAGAGAGAGAGAGGCAGAAAGAGGGAGAGAGACAGAGTGAGAGAGAGAGGCAGAAAGAGGGAGAGAGACAGAGTGAGAGAGAGAGAGAGAGACAGGCAGAAAGAGGGAGAGAGACAGAGTGAGTGAGAGAAAGACAGACAGACAGACAGAAAGAAAGAGAGAGGAGGAGAGAAATAGAGAGACAGAAAAACAGATAGAAAGATGGCGAGAGACAGAGGGAGAGAGAGAGAGACAGACAGAGAGAAAGAGAGAGGGGGAAGAAAGAAAGAAAGGGAAAGAGAGAGAGAAGAGAGAGAGAGAGAAAAAACTATAACCCACACTAGAATCAAACCCACGCCCTCTGTGTTATCAGCATTGCAATTTAACCAACTGAACTACTGGGGTCACGTAAAAAGAACAACAACCATGGACCTCTGGAGGTTTGAACTCCCACACCCCCGTCAAGAACACGGCGCTCTGACCACTCAACCAATGAACCAGGACCCACTGTGGCCTGTGTGAGAATGGACCCCCTACCCCTGAGTCATCATCATAGCACACTGAGGCAGGAAGGTGACGATAACAGGGCCAGTGTAGCACAATGAACGGACAGAGATTGTTATTGGTATTGTTATTATTGTTTAAGCCCAGCCGACTGTGCAGAGCCATATCAGGGCTACAACCATCTAAATATAAACCATACCTCAATGGAGAAAGAAAAGAAACTGGAAAAAAAAATCAAGTACACATGTCAGTGCATTCACGTATACATTCTAAGGATATGGTCCGGGCTTTGACCACTGCAGGGGATGTAACCCTTTGACTCCTGCACCCTATCCACCAACTGCAAAAACTTAACCCTTTGACTCCTGCACCCTATCCACCAACTGCAAAAAAACTTAACCCTTTGATTCCTGCACCCTATCCACCAACTGCAAAAACTTAACCCTTTGACTCCTGCACCCTATCCACCAACTGCAAAAAAATTAACCCTTTGACTCCTGCACCCTATCCACCAACTGCAAAAACATAACCCTTTGACTCCTGCACCCTATCCACCAACTGCAAAAACTTAACCCTTTGACTCCTGCACCCTATCCACCAACTGCAAAAACTTAACCCTTTGACTCCTGCACCCTATCCACCAACTGCAAAAACTTAACCCTTTGACTCCTGCACCCTATCCACCAACTGCAAAAAAATTAACCCTTTGACTCCTGCACCCTATCCACCAACTGCAAAAACGTAACCCTTTGACTCCCGCACCCTATCCACTAACTGCAAAAACATAACCCTTTGACTTCCGCACCCTATCCACCAACTGCAAAAACATAACCCTTTGACTCCCACTCCCTATCCACCAACAGCAAAAACATAACCCTTTGACTCCCGCTCCCTATCCACCAACAGCAAAAACTTAACCCTTTGACTCCCGCTCCCTATCCACCAACAGCAAAAACATAACCCTTTGACTCCCACTCCCTATCCACCAACAGCAAAAACTTAACCCTTTGACTCCCGCTCCCTATCCACCAACTGCAAAAACATAACCCTTTGACTCCCACTCCTATCCACCAACAGCAAAAACATAACCCTTTGACTCCGCTCACTATCCACCAGCTGTAAAAACATAACCCTTTGACTCCGCACCCTATCCACCAACAGCAAAAACATAACCCTTTGACTCCCTCACACTATACGCTTTCCTACAGGAAGCTGGTGTATAGGCTGAGGGAGTCAAAGAGTTAAGTTTTTGCTTTTCTAGCATGGTTGACAATGCATGATGCTGATGGACAGGTTACGGGAGTCAAAGGGTTAAATAAACATACTGAATACAAGTGTAAGCGTAGCTACAGGTACAGGTAAACACACTAAAACATAACATTAAAACAAGCCTACATGTGTGTGTGTGTGTGTGTGTTGTGTGTGTGTGTGTGTGTGTGTGTGTGTGTGTGTGTGTGTGTGTGTGCGTGCGTGTGCGTGTGCGTGTGCGTGTGCGTGTGTGTGTGTGTGTGTGTGTGTGTGTGTGTGTGTTGTGTTGTGTGTGTGTGTGTGTTTAAGCTTTCCGATTTCCCACGGAGCGTGTGTGCACATTGTTTTATCCACGCTGCGCAGGCGATATATTACTGCACAGTCTGCACACTCCGTCTTCGGTGAGCGGGCTTGCTGGATGTTTTCAGTGTTCACTTTTCCGTAAGCGTCCCACTGACATGACTTACAGGACCTTTATCTATACATTTGATTGTCTGCATGCCTATCTACACGAAGGAGGTTTAGGCACTGGAAAGTCTGCACACATGTTGATCAGGGAGATAAGAAAAATGTCCACCTTTATAAAAATAACTTTTGATTCACACACACACGCACACACACCTTTGTATGGACACACCTTTGCCATGAACATGTACGGCCTATAGCCGTGCCGTCAAACAGGTGATAGCGCGCTGGATTTTTAATCCACACATCGCGGGCTGACATCCCACCTTAGAAGGTTTTTGAAGGCTGGTCGGTTTTGTTGTTGTTGTTGTTGTTGTTGCTGGTGGTGGTGGTGGTGGGTGGTGGTGATGGAGGTGCTGCTGCTGCTCTTGTTTTTCTTCTTCTCTCCTCCTCCTCCCCCTCCTTCTTCTTTTCTTCTTGTTCCTGTACTTGTTTTTTTGTTCTTCTTCTTCTTTCTTCTTATTTTTCTTGTTCTAGTTCTTGTTCTTGTTCTTGTTCTTCTTTCTTCAGCTTCCCATGAGCATCAGAGAGAAAAAGACTCATTCATCCTTTAAATCTAGTCTCAAGACACACTTTTTCTAATGTTGTATGGGATTGCTTATTTGAATGTGAATACCTTGAATGCCTTTATGAATGTTGGTGCAAAGGCTGTGTGGAATTGTTTTTGTGCCCCCCCCCTCCCCCCCACCGTGCGCCGCGAGCATGCTTTTATAGCATGGAGATTTTTGTTGCGCGATATAAATTTTCATTCATTCTTGTTTTTTCTTCTTGTTTCTTCTTCTTCTTCTTCTTCTTGTTTTTTTTTTCTTTCTTCTTTCTTCTGCTTCTTCTTGGTTTTTTTTCTTCTTGTTCTTGTTCTTTTTCTTGTTCTAGTTCTTGTTCTTGCTCCGTGTTCTAGTTCTTGTTCTTGTTCTTCTTGTTCTTGTTCTTGTTCTAGTTCTTGTTCTCGTTCTCGTTCTTCTTGTTCTTGTTCTTCTTCGTCTTTTTCTTGTTCTTCTCCTTTCGTCTCGACAGAACCGTGGATTCCAGATGATATACCTGGTGTTCAGTCCTAGCCGGTAATATAGGCCAAAAGACTGCCCATAAAATCCCTTATCACAATCTCCTTTTTTTATATTACACTATTAGAAAAAAATCTAGATTTTGAAGTTCTGTGCTCTTGAAGACATTTCGGTTTGAATAATGCTTAATATGACGTGAAGACAATGATAAACTGTCAGTGCAATGAAAACAGAATGTGAGAATTTTCAGAAATTCTTGAGAAAGTACTGTGACGAAACCTTCCTGAAAAAGTGCAAAGTTTCTAAGGCGCGTTTGCGGTCTGTGTGACCTTGACCTTGGCGCTATAACCGGCAGACTGAGACAGTCCCAACTCTTCAACGGTCCACAGATTTTGGCCCCGAGTTTGTTAACACGCAGCCAGACACAGTGGGGGTGGGGGTGGGGTGGTTACTGGTGTGTGTAACAGTACAGGGGGAAATCATGGAAATCGGATAAGTCTGACAAAATGACATTGCTTCTTTTCTTACAAGAAAAGCTAATGCCGAATAGCATATAACAAATAAATGAATGAATAATAAATGAATGAATGAATGAATGAATAAATAAATGAAGGAAGGAATAGATAAACAGATCAATAATATATACATACATACATATATACATACATCATACATACATACATACATACATACATACATACATACATACATACATACATACATGCATACATACATACATATATACAGACGGATAGATAGATTTGTAGATAGAGACAGAGATGGAGAGATAGATAGACTGACAGATAGATAGATAGATAAATAGAAGATAGATAGATAGATAGATAGATAGATAGATAGATAGACAGATAGATAGATAGATAGATAGATAGATAGATAGATAGATAGCTTGACAGATAGAGATAGACAGACAAACAAACAGACAGACAGACAGACAGATAGACAGACAGACAAACAGACAGATAGATCGAGTGATAGATAGATAGATAGATAGATTGATATATAGATGGATAGATAGATAGATAGATTGATAGATAGATAGATAGATAGAAAGATAGATAGATAGATAGATAGATAGATAGATAGATAGATAGATAGATAGATAGATAGATGATAGATAGATAGATAGATAGATAGATGATTGAAGTATCGAATTTTTTCATCAGTTCTGATATATGTACATTTGAATCGCGAGTCATCAATAATTTGATATTTTTACACACACACACACACACACACACACACACACACACACACACACACACACACACACACACACACACACACACACACACACACACACACACACACACACACACACACACACACACACACACACACACACACACACACACACACACACACGGGAAGAAGGTATCCACCGCGATATATATACATGTACTCAAAGAGTTACAATACTGCTTACTTACTTCCCCAGTTTTGAAATCAAGCGACGATTTGCACGCTTGTGCTGCCACTGTCCAATTAAGCAATTCTTTAAACATCAACGTTTTGTCAGTGTACCTGCCAACAGGTCCAAATGACCGCAACACAGAATGGCTGCGCACGATCCAAGATTGGCAGCGTGGTAAATGGCTAATAGGTGGAGACTTTAATTCCCACTCCCCATTTTGGGAAAAGAACTGTTCTACTGTTACGAGCAATCGTTTGGTAGAAAATATCGTTGATAGTTCGCTTTACCTTCTAAATGATGGTAGTGTCACTAGGATCCCTGATGTCTCCAAACACAGGGCGACAGCCATCGATTTGTCTCTGATATCACCAGAATTAGCACCATCCTGTACCTGGGAAACTCACAGAGACACTTTGGGAAGCGATCATCTACCTATCATCATAACCATAACTGACAAAAACATCAGGATGAAAGACAGCTCTCCTGATATTATTCCAAAATATAATTACAAGCGTGCAGACTGGTCCTTATTTCGAACTGCTCTTGCTAATCAGGATTACAGACATTATGAAAGTGAAAATGTAGACATTATGTTTTCTAAATTCCAAGAGTCAATTCTAGCCGCTGCAGACGTATCAATTCCGAAACTCAAAACTTCTAGATCGAATAATCGATTGGGTAATGTTTGGTGGACAGAGGCATGTGAGAAAGCAGTTCAATATAAAAGGGAGAAATTCAAAACCTACATCAAAAGCCGGAAACCTGAAGATCATATGGAAATGAAAAAAGCTAACATCCAATGTAACAAAATCATTGCTGAAGCAAAGAAAGATTATTGGGCATCATTCTGCACAAAAGAAATTTCAGATTTCAAAGATTTCCATAAAGTCTGGACGAAAACGAATCAAATGAAGAATGGAACCAACTTACCTAGATGTCCGATAATGATAGAAACATGTAACACATTTCCTTCAGACACGGACAAAGCAGAAACCTTTGTGGAATTATTTGCTAAAAACAGTAAAGTTGAAGGCTTATCTCCTGACTGCAAACATCACAGAGAAATGGAAGATAACAACTCAATCTACACTGATCCAGTACCTCAAAATGATCTCTGGTTTAACTCTCCAATCACCTTAGAAGAGCTAAAAAACACAATACTGTTTCTACACAACAAAACGAGTTCGGTAGGTGTTGATGCAGTTTCGACTGAAATGATTAAACATCTCCCTGAAAACTATCTTATTTTCCTACACAAAATTTTGCAGAAATGCTGGGTTAGCGGAACTGTACCACAAATCTGGCAAAAGTCTATAGTTATACCGATATTAAAAGCAGGAAAATCGAAAACTGATAAAAACAGTTAGAGACCTATTGCTTTGACGTCCCACACGAGCAAACTAATGGAAAGATTGGTCTTAAATAATAATAATAATAATAATTACAATATTTATATAGCGCAAAATCTTGATAGAATCAAATCTAAGCGCTGAAGCAGACACACACGCAAGCACGCACGCACGCACGCACGCACGCACGCACGCACGCACACACACGCACGCACACACACACACACACACACACACACACACACACACACACACACACACACACACACACACACACTCACACACACGCATGGCTATAAATGGGGAGAAAGAATAAAAGCAATAAAAGCAAGAATAAAAGCAATGGAAAATTATAGAGAGCATAGCATATACAATTATATATTATAACCATGTGATTCCCCTCCGAGCGGAGACAGGCTGCAGAGGGGGGGGGGGGGTTGAGTGAGGTTAGGATTTTATGCGGAGGAGAAAAGGTGGGTTTTGAGAGCGGACTTGAAGGAGACAAAAGTAGGTTGCTGACGGACTGAGAGAGGAAGTTTGTTCCAGGAGAGTGGACCAGAAACAGAGAAGGCTCGTGGACCATAGGTATTGAGCTTAGTGCGTGGAAAGCGAAAAGTCAGAGGATCGGAGGCAGAGCGGAGGGTACGTGAGGGAAGATAGATCTCAAGTAGGCTTGACAGGTAATCGGGGGCTGCGTTATTGAGGCTTTTGTAGCACATGGTGTCTAGTTTGTACTGTATGCGCTTTGATACAGGGAGCCAGTGAAGTTGTGCCAGGAGAGGAGATATGTGGTCAGCTTTTTTCTTTTTGAGTACAAGGCGTACAGCATTGTTTTGAATGCGCTGTAGGATGTGAATGGTGGAGGCAGGAAGACCAGACAGGAGTGAATTGCAATAGTCAATGCGAGACATTATGAAGGAGAGAACGAGTTTTGCAGTTGTTTCGACAGAGAGATACTTCCTGATCAGCCTTATACGATGGAGATGATAGTAGCAAGATCTGGCAGTTTGAGAAACAAAGTTGTTCATGGAGAGGGTAGAGTCAATGCAGACACCAAGGTTTTTAGCTGAATCAGAAATTGGGACTGATGTGTTACATAATGGGAGAGAAAGAGGAGGCAGCTGAGAAAGTTTCTGACGGGTGCCAATGAGGATAGCTTCTGTCTTGTCGTCATTAAGCTGAAGTTTGTTGAACTTCATCCAGTTCTTAATGTCTGAGTAACACTCAGTTGTGCGAGTCAACAGGTGCTGTATATTATCAGGTGAGTCACTGTCTTGAAGTTGGGTGTCATCAGCATAGAAGTGGTGTTTTATAGAGTGGGAGTTGATGATGGTGGACAGGGGGGAGGTGTAAAGAGTGAAAAGAACAGGGCCAAGGACAGATCCTTGTGGAACACCACAGGTCAGGTATGCAGGTTGAGAGTAAGTGCCATTGATGAGAACAGTTTGTTTTCTGTTTGATAAATACGAAGTGAAAAAGGAGAGAGCAATGTCAGAGATGCCAAAAGTATGATGAAGTCTAGAAAGGAGAATACCATGGTCAATGGTATCGAAGGCTGCAGACAGATCAAGGAGTGTGAGGAGAGAGACTTTGCCAGTATCAGTTGCAAGGAGGAGATTGTTGAGAATGTGTAGTAGGGCAGTTTCAGTGCTATGGCACTGGTGGTAGGCTGACTGGAAAGGATTGAGGAGATTGTTGGCAGACAGGTGAGAGTTCAGCTGGTTGAGGACGACTTTTTCAAAGAGTTTTGACAAGAAAGAGGGATTAGAGATAGGCCGGTAACACTACTGTGATAAAAATAACGTTATTCCGGTAAACCAGGCGGGTTTTAGAAAAGGGAGATCCGCAGTTGAACACCTGGTTAAACTTACGACTCAGATCAAACAACAGTTTGCCCGCAGAAAAAG
>CM060312.1:4106739-4139239 GCA_030674185.1 Monoplex corrugatus | reverse complement strand
ACGTCAAGACATATTAGATTCATTCAGTGTGGTTGGTAAACAGAGAAATTTGATCTGTGTGCAATGTTAAGTTTACATTCCAGATTACAGTGAACCCCAGAAATTGGGTTAAGCCGTAAGCATGTGGGCACTCATACACACACACACACACGCACGCACACCCACCACCCACCCACCCACATACCACACACACACACACACACACACACACACACACACACACACACACACACACACACACACACACACACACACACACGCACGCACACCCACCCACAAACACACACACATACACACACACGCGCGCGCACGCACGCCCACACACACACATACATACACATACATACACACACACACACACACACACACACAACTCACGCGCGCGCGCGCGCGCGCCACACACACCACACCACACACACACACACACACACAACACTCACACACACACACACACACACACACACACACCCACACAAGGAACCTCTTCAGTTTTGGGCTATGCAAAATAGTGTCCTTGACCTCGCTCTAGAAAGAAAGATTGAAATTGTTGTTGTTGTTATTGTTGTTTAAAGCCCAGCCGACTGCACAGAGCCATATCAGGGCTGTAACCGCTTCAAACATACAAAACTTCAACAGAAAAAAGAAAATTAAGTACATATATATCAATGCATTCGCGCACACAATCTAAGGACATACCCTCGGCGTTGACCACTCCGTCCAATTTACCGCACAGGGGAGATTTAAAAAACACCTGAATACAAATATAAGCATACAAAAGGACACCAAAACATAATACAAACAGGCATAAATTACCTAAAATTGCTTCCGCATATCTCACCTCCCCAGAGCCAAAAATGCATTTAATACAGATACCCAATTATCAATCCTAAGAAAAAGTACATAAAATTTATCGAACACATACATGTGAATGGACCAGCAAGGCAGAAAATGATAGGAAGAAATGACAGAAAGCAAAGGAACAAGGAAGAAACAAAGAGAGTGACAGAAAAGAGGAAATTCCCAGCATAGAATTTCCAGAAGGTGGGGATACTATTTATACTGAAAGAGCCCGCGGCATCCCCACGGGGGCTAAGATTGAAATGAAAAGCTGGCGATCTCTTGTCTTCATAGAACAAGCCATGTTGTAGTACACGGAGTAATGGTGATGAAGCAAGCCAAGCTACATGGATATATAGAGTTACCTTCCCTAACTACATGGATATATAGAGTTACCTTCCCTAACTACATGGATGTATAGAGTTACCTTCCCTAACTCCAGACAATGTTGTAGTACATGGAGTAATGGTAATGAAGCAAGCCAAGCTACATGGATGTATAGAGTTACCTTCCCTAACTCCAGACAATGTTGTAGTACATGGAGTAATGGTAATGAAGCAAGCCAAGCTACATAGATGTATAGAGTTACCTTCCCTAACTACATGGATGTATAAGTTACCTTCCCTAACTCCAGACAATGTTGTAGTACATGAGTAATGATAATGAAGCAAGCCAAGCTACATGGATGTATAGAGTTACCTTCCCTAACTACATGGATGTATAGAGTTACCTTCCCTAACTACATAGATGTATAGAGTTACCTTCCCTAACTACATGGATGTATAGAGTTACCTTCCCTAACTCCAGACAATGTTGTAGTACATGGAGTAATGATAATGAAGCAAGCCAAGCTACATGATGTATAGAGTTACCTTCCCTAACTACATGGATGTATAGAGTTACCTTCCCTAACTCCAGGATATTGTCAACCCACACAGAGAATACTTGACAGCTGTTTTCTTATCAAATCTCTCTCTCTCTCTGTCTCTCTGTCTCTCTCTCTCTCACTGTCTCTCTAACTCTCCCTCACTCACTCTCTCTTTGTGTCTCTGCCTATCTCTCTCTCTGCATCTACACATACATACATACATACATATACTTATATACCTCTCTCTCTCTCTCTCTCTTCTCTCTCTCTTTATATATATATATATATATATATATATATATATATATATATATATATTATGTGTGTGTGTGTGTGTGTGTGTGTGTGTGTGTGTGTGTGTGTGTGTGTTTTGTATGTGTGTGTTTCTGGACATAGATTTGTGGTATTAGCAGTTATCTTACGAAGTTTCATGAAGAAATTACACACACACACAAAATGATATTCAGTGAAAACGTGAATTTGTAAAAGTTATATTTTAGGTCTGCTGAGCTCATTCGCACGTCAGCACAAAGCAATTCATTTCGGGGGAAAAATGACACGACACCCAATGGATTAATTCAGGCAAAGAGTTTATATGTTTTGTTATGTTTGTTACTAGTTGTTAAGAAATTTTGTTGTGATTACTAACAGTTTAATTTTGTTTGTTTGTAGTTCTTGAATATAAACGTTAAGGATAAACATGTTTGTTCATAAAACGTTATAATTTATTTGTTCAAACAACGTGTATAAATAGGTTGTTCAAACAACGTTATAATATTTGTCAAAAACGTTAAATAATTTAAAAGTTTTGTTCAAACAACGTTATAAAAGGTTGTTCAAACAACGTTATAAGTTATTTGTTCAAACAACGTGTATAAATAGGTTGTTCAAACAACGTTATAAGTATTATTTGTTCAAACAACGTTATAAATAGGTTGTTCAAACAACGTTATGATATTTAATGTATGTTGTTCAAACAACGTTATAATGTTATTTGTTCAAACAACGTGTATAAATAGGTTGTTCAAACAACGTTATGTTATTTGTTTAAACAACGTGTATAAATAGGTTGTTCAAACAACGTTATAATTTATTTGTTCAAACAACGTGTATAAAAGGTTGTTCAAACAACGTTATGTATTTGTTAAACAACGTGTATAAATAGGTTGTTCAAACAACGTTATATTTATTTGTTCAAACAACGTTATGATTTGTTCAAACAATGTTATGAAATTAGTTTTTGTTCAAACAACGTTTAAATTTATAAATAGTGTGTGTTCAAAAAACGTGTATGAATAGATTTGATCAAACAATGTTTAAATTCAACCCATAAATATTGCTTGTGGTCAGTGTATTCTTGTTTCTTGTTTGTGAAGAAGTAAGGTTGTTAGGATTTCAGGTCATGTCGCTTGCTACTTCAGGTTTGTTGATTTTTTCCAGCCTCTCAGACCCAGTTTGTGTGGACTTGTTGGGTCTTCTAGTAAGTAGCGGTAGCGGTAGTAGCTATATTTAAAAGACTGAAAGGACACAACTCTTCCTTAACTGATTTACCTGTGAAGCCACGTATTACCTCCCTTCAATTTCGGTCCTCTGATGTTGGATGTTTTGTTTGAGAGGTTTCTAATGGGACGCGATGCTACTCATCGTCATCATCATCATCATCATCGTCATCATCAGGTGCCCTGCCGCATGGCGTTGGCGACCATGGACTTCCAGCCATCTCTATCTCTCTTGCCCCTAGCATCTCCCCCACCCTCCTCATCCCCAGCCACTCTGCAAGTCCGTCCAGCATTCTCTCCCTGGGTCTACCTGGTGCTCTCTTTCCCTCCAGCTTTCCCGTTGTGACCAGGTGCTCCAAATCCCCCTTCCTCATAAAATGGCCTATAACTGTTGCCTGTCTTTTCCTAATCTTCCTTATGAGTGATCTTTGTGTCTGCCTCCATCAAGACTGTCTCGTTTGTTTCTTTGCGTCCATGGAACTCTCAACATTCTTCTGAGAAACCACATCTCGGCTGCCTCAATCTTGTTCTGGCTTTGCTTGCTGACTGTCCACGCCTTGCATCCGTACAACAGTATTGGTTCTATATAACATTCAAGGACTCTCTTCCTGATGTTAACTGATAGACATTTGTTGGTAAGAATGCGATGCTACTATCCTTGAGTAATAAAGCTTTTTTGAATTGAATTGTGTTAGAACAATTGCTATAGTGATGGAAAAATACTAGGATGAGGATCGTGGGTCAGGTAAGGTCTTCCGGTGTCAGGACAGATTGTGCATTCACAATTTCTTCATCTTTCGTTCACTGTCTACAAGGTCAGGACAGATCTGGCCATGAAGGTCACGGTTGTTTCCGTTCCCGCTTGCTGCCATGGAGACTGTTTTTGCTGTTTACTTTCGACTAGACATTCAGCACAGCAATATTCACGGGCACTGATGAACCCCACTTAAATGACTCGGCAGCAGTGCAGTCTTCTTTGGTGGGTGACCTTATGGCGACTGATATCTTCCATGTGCTGACTGACAAACACTGGGGCTTTAGATTGAACAAACTTGGTGTTAGTGGTGTGTTGAAGAGTCGGAATGAGCGGTGTTGTATCAACATTGATGAAATGACGAGAAGATGGAATAAAGACAGAAAGAAGGAAAGAAGAGGAAAAAAGACAGAAAGAAAGAAAGAAAAAACAAATAAAACAAAGAAGCAAACCAAAACAAAGCCACCATATGGCACTAACCGACTCTTCATCTGTGACACACAAACTCAGACTCACTCAGAAGTACATCCATACACTTACCAAAAACTGTCAACATGTTTATTTCCTCAATCAAACACCAGAGATAAATAACCAAACAGAAAAGCAACATGACATAATACACAAATGACGACGAAATATTGCACATTCAGAGGGTTCCACATACACCCGTTGTACCTACCGATAAGTACAAACATAACAACATCAATACATATCACACTGACGACAAGCGAATAAATACAGGAGGAAGCAACAACAACCACAACAATAACAACAACAACAACAACAGTCCATGGCAAAACTCTACATAGACATCACATTGGTGAGATTAAAGTTGATTCACAGATTAAGACGCAACAGGAAAATTTTACCTGTTATACAATGATTGGTGTCAAACGTTACAACAAAAATGAAACTAAAACATCTTCTTGTTGTTGTTATCGTGTTAACATCAAACGTTACACAACATTCAAGAAGAAAAGAAACGTCACAACATATAACAACAATACTTCAACTAAGATAACACCAAATTGTCTAATACAAAATGTCAATAAAAAACGAAAGTAAAACAAACAAAGACAACACAAGCCGTACAAAAACACATGGCAAGTGGAAAGAACAGTTCGGGGAATTCCACAGACAAACTCCTTTATGTCGTAAGACATTGACCAACAGAACACGTGACACAAATAATTCCATGATAAGTGTGTAACACCTGAAACAGAACAACCGTACATACATGTATAAAACACAGGATTCATCTCCTGATACTACAGCACTGTACATATCCCATCTTAACCCTTTGACTCCCGCACCCTAGCACCAACAGCAAAAACATAACCCTTTGATTCTCTTACCCTATTCACTAGCTTTCTACAGGAAGCTGGTGATCAGAGTGAGGGAATCAAAGGGTTAAGTTTTAGCTTTGCTAGCATGGTTGACAATGCAGGTGGATAGGGTGCGGGAGTCAAAGGGTTATCAAACAGGACACTGTGTATAACTGTATGAAACACAGGATTCATCTCCTGACAACACGGTACGTGTTTCACATCTTAAATAAGACAACTACACACAGCTGTATAAAACACAGGATTCATCTCCTGACAACACGGTACGTGTTTCACATCTTAAATAAGACAACTACACAGCTATATAAAACACAGGATTCATCTCCTGACAACACGGTACATGTTTCACATCTTAAATAAGACAACTACACACAGCTATACGAGTATAAAACATAGGATTCATCTCCTGACAACACGGTACGTGTTTCACATCTTAAATAAGACAACTACACACAGCTGTTAAAACACAGGATTCATCTCCTGATAACACGGTACGTGTTTCACATCTTAAATAAGACAACTACACACAGCTGTGTGAAACACAGGATTCAAGATTCAACGTCAACAATTTCGTGTTCCCTCTAAGTATATGGAAAACAACAACAACAATAACAATAACAAAGATCTTTGTGGCAAAGTAGTTAGCACAATACACTATTGATTGGGGGCCGTAGATTGGAATCAGTTTAAAAACAAAACAAAACAAAACAAAACAAAGCAAGAACAAAGCAAAACGAAACAACAAAACAAAGCAAAACCAAACCACATCTATACATTGTAAGTTTTTTCAACTCTGACCGGCTCTTGCCCGAATTTGAGTGTTCTATGGATGTTGGGTAGACTGGGACCACAACAGTCAGTCCAAGTCTGTCTACTGTGCTAACGTGTGCAGTAGCCTGTTACTTACTGCTAAGGCTGTTGTTACACGTTCACTGTCAGGTGTAGCTGTTACTTACTGCTAAGGCTGTTGTTACACGTTCACTGTACAGTATAACCTGTTACTTACTGCTAAGGCTGTTGTTACACGTTCACTGTACAGATATAACCTGTTACTTACTGCTAAGGCTGTTGTTACACGTTCACTGTACAGATGTAGCCTGTTACTTACTGCTAAGGCTGTTGTTACACGTTCACTGTACAGGTTACCTGTTACTTACTGCTAAGGCTGTTGTTACACGTTCACTGTCAGGTGTAGCCTGTTACTTACTGCTAAGGCTGTTGTTACACTTCACTGTACAGTATAACCTGTTACTTACTGCTAAGGCTGTTGTTACACGTTCACTGTACAGATATAACCTGTTACTTACTGCTAAGGCTGTTGTTACACGTTCACTGTACAGATGTAGCCTGTTACTTACTGCTAAGGCTGTTGTTACACGTTCACTGTACAGGTATAACCTGTTACTTACTGCTAAGGCTGTTGTTACACGTTCACTGTACAGATATAACCTGTTACTTACTGCTAAGGCTGTTGTTACACGTTCACTGTACAGGTATAACCTGTTACTTACTGCTAAGGCTGTTGTTACACGTTCACTGTACAGGTATAACCTGTTACTTACTGCTAAGGCTGTTGTTACACGTTCACTGTACAGATGTAACCTGTTACTTACTGCTAAGGCTGTTGTTACAAAACGTTCACTGTACAGTGTAGCCTGTTACTTACTGCTAAGGCTGTTGTTACACGTTCACTGTACAGATGTAACCTGTTACTTACTGCTAAGGCTGTTGTTACACGTTCACTGTAACATGTAACCTGTTACTTACTGCTAAGGTTGTTTGTTTCCCATTCCTCATTAACACCGTCACTGTCTGTATCGCTCGGTGTGGTTGACCTCCAGGATACAATGTGACCTTGGAGTTTTGGGTTTGGATTTTGTTCAAGAGGGATTCATCACACTCGGACAATTCCATAAGAGCTCCATCCAAATCTGCCAGCAATTATCTGGCAGACTCCCTGAGGCTGCGCAAAACATTATATGCTGGCAAGTCTTGAAGTGTGGAGAGGGAAAGAAGGAGCCTGCTAAACTGACACCACGGGAATGGTGGAAACACTATGATGGACAACAAACAGCCAGTTGATTATGTTGGGCGCGTTATGAAAAAGTGAGCTGTCTGAAGGTTGAACACACATCCTTTACGTTACGAGTACAGCGCTCTAACAGCCAAGCTATAACAGAAATGATGACAGTAACCGTAGAGAGAACAGCCCTGTGACACTGTCGACACCCGATACAGAACTGTGTACACTCATCACTACCATCGCCATTCACATCACCACAGCAGTATGAACAACTGTGAAAGGTGGGACACTTTTCTGAACTTGCAGGTCAACAAATGTGCAAACCTCTCCAAGTGCCTCAACCCTCTTCATGCATATCAGAACCCAGAACATGAAATACGCACGTTAACCCTATGCCTCCCGCACCCTGTCCGCCAGCGTCTTGCATCGTCAACCATGCTAGCAAAGCAAAAACTTAACCCACTGACTCCCTCACCCTATCTGCGGAAAGCTGTTGGATGCAGTGAGGACGTCAAAAGGTTAATTTTTTTGCAGTTGATGGATAGGGTGCAGGACGTCAAAGGATTAAAGGTGCTATAACCACGCCAGTGCTCGGTGTCCTAAGGAGACCGTAGAACACCCAACATGTACACCCACCAAACTAGGAGTATGCAGACTGCGCATCAACATAACACCTGCACAGTGTCAGCCAAACATGGTAAAACACTGCACCAACCAACTGTATGGCGTCTGACCATACTCAGGGTTAGGGAAGGTAAAGCGGCCATGGAGAGGAATTGGCCATCGCCCTCATAATGCTGGCCACAAGAAAACGATAAAAAAAACCCAAAATAAATAGATAACTAAATATGTAAATAAGTATAAATAAACAAATAAATAAATAAATGAACAAATAAATAAATAAACAAACACCTTGGCACCCTATCTCCCGTCCTCCTCGTGTCCAAGTGACAACCAACCACCAACGGATGTCAGCTGACCATCCAACAACCGTCGCCTTGACAACGGGCAGTTCCACACTTGACCGTCATCTCCACATATGAAGGAACAGAGTGAAAACAGTACAAACAGTGCAAACAGCAGAAAACAAACAAAAAGAAATCGATGAAAACACACACATCTGTGAACCAAAGTCCCAGTTTGTAACAGCACCACAGATATATTATTACGTATTGCAACAAATATCACATTAAAAGAAGAAGAAGAAGAAGAAGAGAGAGAGAGAGAGAAAAAAAAGAAAGCGTAATGTAGGCCATGAAAATATCACTCGCACATTCCTCTACATACACTCTTTGGCAGCTGAAGAAGAGTACGCGTGCACCATCATATAACAGTACGCGTGCACCGTAGTGAATGTAACACAGACATGGAGACATCAATGGCAGACAGAGTAATACTTTCCAGACAAATCACATCATTATCACTGGATCGGTCCACAGATCACTTCATGGATGTTTTGAGACACACAGATTACCACATTTCAACACCAATAGGGAAATCAGACAGACCGATTAATACATAACGCATGCAAACATACATATATATTCTGGAACACACACACACACACACACACACACACACACACACACGCACACACACACACACACACACACACACACACACACACACACACACACACACACACGTGCTGCGTGTTCTTACTCTGTCACAGATATTTCATTACCCAGACACAGAAAACACCAAGAATTTACGTCAAGGTACGCACATGTAAGAGAAAGAGAGAGAGAGAGGGGGGGGGGAGGGAGAGAGGGGAGGGAGGGGAGGAGAGAGAGAGAGAGAGAGAGAGAGAGAGAGAGAGAGTTCTGACTTTAGATGGCTTATTCACATAGGCCACAGCCCCTTAGAAGGGGGATGCACATAATTATGCATTCTCACAATCATATAAACATCAACTAGGCAATAACAATGTTTCAGATTTTAAATGTTTTGTACAAGCGCATAATAAATAAGCGGAAAGAACATAAGATACAAACGTTCTGTTCACATTCGAGCCTTGGGTCCCTTGGGAAGAATCAATTCTAAAAGAGACTCAAGAAATTGCTGTCTCTCTAAATTTAGGGGCTTTGTAAAGCTAAATTTCGAACAACTTTAAGGGCAGTTGATGAGAACAAAGCGAATTCAAATAAGGAGGGTTCTCTATGATATTTTCAGCGTATGTATTTCTCACGAATAGAATGGAGTGCTGGACAACATAATACAAAATGTACTTCATCTTCTTTTGATATTTTGCACAATGGACATAATAGATCACGATCACTATGCGCTCTGTATCTAAAATAATGAACTGTGACTTCTGATATACCTAACCTAAATAAGAGAGAGAGAGAGAGAGAGAGAGAGAGAGAGAAGAGACAGAGAGACAGACAGAGAGAGAGAGAAAACAGGCAGGCAACCAAACTGTAAATGGACAAATGCTATCAGATCAGATCCGAAGAAAAAGGAGTAAAACGAAACAAGTGGGGGAAATTAGGAAGATGATCATTAGAAAAACCCAGTCAATACACATGTACAACAACTAATTCATACATTAGACAGACAATTAGAGCAAGGCAACATAATAAACCAACAAAATGAAACAGGCAAAAACGTCTTGTCAACATAACATTAAATACAGAAAGTATTTTATCATCTAATAATTCTAGTAATGATAGTACTAATAAGAATAATACATGCACTAGCAACTGTATGCATACACATACACATAAATGCATAGGCACACACATGAAGTGGATTACATGTAATCACACATGAAATAGTTCAGGGTACTGCTATTTCTTATGGGTATCACATTACCATGAGGTCTTTAAATACATTTCCTTCAATGAATGAAGTGACCGTAGTGTGAATAGAATAGTCTGTGAAAGTGAGTTCCATAGCAGAGCACCAGCGGATGATAATCTACATTTACACATGTCCACTC
This sequence comes from Monoplex corrugatus, assembly GCA_030674185.1. Classification (NCBI taxonomy): domain Eukaryota; kingdom Metazoa; phylum Mollusca; class Gastropoda; order Littorinimorpha; family Ranellidae; genus Monoplex; species Monoplex corrugatus. Next base: position 4,128,971 of record CM060312.1, on the reverse strand, counting down.
TGGGAGGAGCAAGTTGAAAATGATCTTGCCTTCAACTGGAATCTTCTTGCGTAGGGCAGAGCTCTCGCGAGCACTGCCTGTCTGTGCATATAGATTGATACAAACCCACCTTCCCTGCAGAAGGAGCGAGTTTGTGCGTGTATGACTGTTCTGTATCCCGCCTTAGGTAGCCATACTCCGTCTTGGGGGAGCTAAGGGGGACAATTTGGAAGAAATACAGGTAAATGATCTAGAAGGCAGAAATATGAAAGTCTTGTGAGGAAATGAGCACATGATATGACAGAGGAACCCCTAACTACCTAAAACCAAACGAGACAACTCCTGTGACTGCTAAACAGAAGGGGACCTAACTCCTGCTCCTCACTACAGGTTACTGAACTGGAAATGGGATAATATCCACTGGCTTAAAAGATTAGGAGGCTATTTTGCGACACTGTTGTTTGTCACTTTAAACACGAACAAGGAGGACCAGGAAATGATATTTACCATTCGAAGTTGTTTTTTATTGGTTGATAGAATGGCATCTAATATACTAAGTTTCACTGCTGTTTTTTTAATGTAAACTGTTCAGTCTTCTGATATGAATGTACTGTAGAACATATTCTATGTGTTACTTGGTGTAAACGTTACCCAACACTTGATGTGCATTGACGTCTGTTCAGTACTAAGCTAGAGAGAATACACGTGTCTGGAGATAGTCCCACATACATAGTGATTTTGCCATTCAAAATTGTGATCAATGATAATGCTCAATAAACGATGTTCAGACACTTGTGTGTAATGGTATTGCCTTCCACTGACAGTTTCTGTGAGAGAGGGCAAAAGGTGCCGTTTTTGACGTGTACATATATCATACATTCAATTTTGATAGGTCTATTATCAAGCCATTGTTAGTACACCATTCAGAGATGTCACTGCGGACTTCTTGTAAGCGCAATTTGATGGTCACTATATTATTTTCTTGTGCATGGATCCTGTCGACCACAAACACGTCACAAAGATTACAACATAAAAATATTACCGCAGGTTGTTTATGTTTATCATAAAAAGAACAGGTCTTAAGACTGAGCCTTGGGGTACATCACAAACTCTGAAGACTATTATACATTTTAAAGTTAGTTTTGTTTTCGTTCAATGAGAGAGGATATGAAGAATGAAACTGTTGTATGGTTAACAAGACATGTCCGTAATTTAGTCAGTAAAGTATTATAGTTTACAAAATCGAAGGCCATCTTAAAATCTACAAAAACTCTAAACGTTAGTTTGAATTCATCCACAGCTGGCAGCCAGGTGTTTGCTAGTTGTGTCATGGCTGTATGGTAGGAGTGTTTCAAACGGAAACCAAATTAAGAATTAAACAGATTTCTTCTTTCTGGACAGTGATATAAACGTTTTTGGACATGCCTTGATGAGACAAACAGAAGAGAGACTGGCTTGACACTATTTTCATCTTATTGTTATTGTTACTGTTGTTTAAAGCCCAGCCGACTGCGTAGTGTCATATCAGGGCTACAACCGCTTCAAAACATACACAATATTTCAACAGGGGAAAAAAAAGAAAAGAAAATTAAGTACACATATCAATGCATTTGTGCACATAGTCTAAGGACATGCCCCCGGCGCTGACCGCTCCGTCCAATTTATCGCACAGAGGATTTAAAAACACACCTGAATACAAATGTAAGCATACCTAAGGACACCAAAACATATCTAAAAAGGGACATAAATTAACTTAAATTGCTTCCACACATCTCATTTCCCTAGAGCCAAAAATGCACTTAATAATGTACCCAATTATCAATCCTAAGGGAAAGTACATAAGATTTTATCGAACACATACAGGTAAATGGACCAGCACGGCAGAAAATGATATGAAGAAATGACAGAAAGCAAAGAAACAAGGCAGAAACACAAGAGTGACAGAAAAGAGGAAATGTCCAGCACATAACTTCCAGAAGATGGGGACACCATTTTTACTGACAGCCCCCAGCATCCCCAGCGTTTCTCTCTGAAGGTCTTTTGGATTAAGTAACGGGATTTTCAGTAACGGGATAACTTTGACCTTTCACACAATGGCTGGACAGACGTCCTGTTCTCTGCTGACGTTGTAAATGTACGTTACTGATTCACTGATATGGGGCAGAGAATATTTGAACATTCAGGACCAACGTCATCACATCTGATGGTGTGATGTTTGTTTTTGTCTGTCCCATCCCCCACGTCATGGCTACAGAAGCTGGGACAGTTCCTCGATGCCATAATAATGAAGACGATGAGAATGATAATTATGATGTTACGGAGGTCCATCTAGGATTGAGACTGCGTGATAGGGCTGTACTCTACGCTTACTATCATAATATACCCTGGTGTCAACCAGGCCTGAGAGATTCAGGTACCTGTGGTGCTGGTCAGACGACTTCAGCAACATCCTCAATGACGCATCCATGAAGTGGATGACACTCGGCTGTGTGGTCCCAGTCTTCTAATAAGCCCACAGCGCGCTCAACTCTGGAGCCAAAAAATGATTTTGAAGAGACTGATGGGGGTTTGAACCCACAAACTTCCAGTCTGTAGTCCATTGTGCTAACCGCTACACCATGATAACTGGTCTGATGATTTGTCATAACTCAACAAACGCACCGACCGGCCCTGTACCAACTGGTTTGCCAGAGTTGGAAAGCAAAACACTACCGTCAGTGTCAATGACAGCAGTGACAACAAATCTCTGTAAAACACTGCTGTCAGTGTCAATGACAGCAGTGACAACAAATCTCTGTAAAACACTGATCAAATGGCTTCAAAGAAAAGACATCGACAATAAACAGAATTTGTCAGTCAAAGTTCCATGATCAACATTAAATATGATTTGTTGGTCAATATTTTATGAGACTGTAGCGTAGAGGTACAAGTGAAAATAGTTGATAATTTTGAGAAACGTCCCAACAATCACTGTTTTATGACACTAAAGCACAAAGGTAGGAGTGAAAATACTTGATAATTTTGTCTGGGAAAACGCCCCAATGGCAATTGTAACCTGGGTTCAGGGGTAAATCAATGGCTATTATGATAAGACTGTTATTGCACACAAAACAAATTGCACCATCTCTGAATAGTATTTGTACGTTCTCATTTTGATCTTATTTACAATCATAATCCAAAAATACACTTGGTCAAAGTAACAAAAAAAATTTGCAATATGTATTCAATCCACAATGAAAACAATACTGTCATTGTACAAAAAAAACAACAACAAAAACGACAGGGAAGTCATGAATGTATATTGAATGTACGATGAAAATACTGTCGTTATGCAAACTGTCCTCATCTTTGGAAGTAAGTAGAGTGAGACTTGATCTTCAACTTCCACACAGCGCCTGTCGATACACAACTTATAGTTTAACTGTGCATCTTCTTCATCTTGGTCAGTTTCCAAACAGAGAGAAAAACACACGAAGAATTACCCGGATGACTGTACTGTCAGACCTACCCGGGTGACTGCATTCTTAGACCCAACTTGCTCCATGTTCTGATAAGACACAACTACCCAACTGAAATCACCCTTTGACCTAAAGACTGGGTGTAGGTCATAGTCACTTACTAAGTGTTACTTTTTCCTCATCCTTTCTCACAAGGTTCTTTTCTGTTCACTTTTCGCCCCATACACCTGTCCAATGACCATTACGAGCTGGAGTGTGACCACTGACAAATCCCGGCATCTGAAACATGTTGACAGCTGTCACCACTGTCCTAATTCTCAACTACTGGCCCAGGCAGCAAGTCAGTCTGACAAATTCTACACTGAAGGAAACGGTCGTCACTTGACTGAACCTTTCTTGTGGCGGACCTACAGACTGGCAGAACACAGAACCTTCCTTGTGGAGGACCTACAGACTGGCAGAACACAGAACCTTCCTTGTGGAGGACCTACAGACTGGCAGAACACAGGATGTGCCTTGTGGAGGACCTACAGACTGGCAGAACACGACGTGCCTTGTGGAGGACCTACAGACTGGCAGAACACAGTACGTGCCTTGTGGAGGACCTACAGACTGGCAGAACACAGGACGTGCCTTGTGGAGGACCTACAGACTGGCAGAACACAGGACGTGTCTTGTGGAGGACCTACAGACTGGCAGAACACAGGACGTGCCTTGTGGAGGACCTACAGACTGGCAGAACACAGGACGTGTCTTGTGGAGGACCTACAGACTGGCAGAACACAGGACGTGCCTTGTGGAGGACCTACAGACTGGCAGAACACAAGACGTGCCTTGTGGAGGACCTACAGACTGGCAGAACACAGGATGTGCCTTGTGGCGGACCTACAGACTGGCAGAACACAGGACGTACCTTGTGGAGGACTTACAGACTGGCAGAACACAGGACGTACCTTGTGGAGGACCTACAGACTGACAGAACACAGGACGTGCCTTGTGGAGGACCTACAGACTGGCAGAACACAAGACGTGCCTTGTGGAGGACCTACAGACTGGCAGAACACAGGATGTTTGTGGAGGACTTACAGACTGGCAGAACACAGGACGTGCCTTGTGGAGGACCTACAGACTGGCAGAACACAGTACGTGCCTTGTGGAGGACCTACAGACTGGCAGAACACAGGACGTGCCTTGTGGAGGACTTACAGACTGGCAGAACACAGGACGTGCCTTGTGGAGGACCTACAGACTGGCAGAATACAGGACGTGCCTTGTGGAGGACCTACAGACTGGCAGAACACAGGATGTGCCTTGTAGAGGACCTACAGACTGGCAGAACACAGGATGTGCCTTGTGGAGGACCTACAGACTGGCAGAACACAGGATGTTTGTGGAGGACCTACAGACTGGCAGAACACAGGACGTGCCTTGTGGAGGACTTACAGACTGGCAGAACACAGGATGTTTGTGTAGGACCTACAGACTGGCAGAACACAAGACGTGCCTTGTGGAGGACCTACACACTGGCAGAACACAAGACGTGCCTTGTGAAGGACCTACAGACTGGCAGAACACAGGACGTGCCTTGTGGAGGACCTACAGACTGGCAGAACACAGGAGGTGCCTTGTGGAGGACCTACAGACTGGCAGAACACAGGACGTGCCTTGTGAAGGACCTACAGACTGGCAGAACACAGGACGTGCCTTGTGGAGGACCTACAGACTGGCAGAACACAGGACGTGCCTTGTGGAGGACCTGCAGACTGGCAGAACGCAGGATGTGCCTTGTGGAGGACCTACAGACTGGCAGAACACAGGACGTGCCTTGTGGAGGACCTACAGACTGGCAGAACACTGGGTGGGTGCCATAGGACCTACAGACTTACAGACTGGCAGAACACTGGGTGGGTGCCATAGGACCTACAGACTTACAGACTGGCAGAACACTGGGTGGGTGCCATAGGACCTGTCTTTCTCCCCCACCTCCTTGTTTCAATTTTGTTTGTGTTGTTTCTGTCCGGACAGTGAATTCTGTTCGGTACACTGTCTGTGTCTCTGTCTGTGTGTCTGTGTCTTTGTCTGTGTGTCTGTCTGTGTGTCTGTCTGTGTCTCTGTCTGTGTGTCTGTCTGTGTGTCTGTCTAGTTGTCCATACAATTACAAGACAGACAAGACTTAATTCTGTCCAATACAATGTCTGTCTGTCTGTCTGTACCATTACAAGACAATGATTAATTCTGTCCAATACAAGGTCTGTCTGTCTGTGTGTGTCTGTCTAGTTGTCTGTCCTATTACAAGAGAGACGACGCCTAATTCTGTCCAATACAACGTCTGTCTGTGTGTCTGTGTGTGTCTGTCTAGTTGTCTGTACAACAACAAAAGAGACAACGCTTAATATTCTGCCCACTACAAGGTAGATATGGCTGTCTGTCTGTCTGTCTGTCTGCCTAGCTGACCACACCATTACAAGACAGACAACGGTTAATTCTGTCCACTACAATCCAGCTGTTCCTCTCTCTCTCTCTGGTTTAGGATTACCTATTGCACTGTTTCTACTGGTCAGTTCAGTCCATGGCGGTCACTTCTTGTCCTGACCTGTCATCACCTCGGACGTCACGTGTGGCCAGAGGACAGACACCGCACTGTCTGTGAACTTGTGTGGTTCACTGCAGGACCTACAGAGAACAGTGGCTTTAGTCTGGCACACCAGTCTGACCTTCTGACCCTCTAACTGTCGACACTGATGAAGGCAAACTATGGACAGCTACAGAGGTGGGCAAGTGAGGTCAGCAGGTAAGTCGCTGATAGATAGCTAGCTACACACACCTGCGCTATGTCTAGTGTCTCTCGTCTGTAGTGTCCCCCAATCAGCACATTTCACTCCTTTACCAATCGCCGGCAAACACGTCGTTGTTTTTATCCTGTGACTATATGTATGGCCGACCACCAACACCATGCGGCAGGGCACATGATGATGAAGATGATGGTGATGATGACTATACAAGGGCTGGACCTGGTTGGTGCACGTCGTGTGGCTATGTCCCGGGGTTTGTCATCTCCCCACCTTGCCATTCGGTTTGTAAAGACGGTAATTGATGACTGGGGTCCGAATGGGTCATGTAACGCATGGACACTCCCCCTTTTGCTTGAGGAAATGACTATCGAGTGGCGTCAGGAGCTTGGGAAGTGATTGTCCGGAGAGTGGCGAGGCATTGGTGCTCCAGGTCCCATCCGCATTCTCGTGGTGTTTCTTGTTAACACAGCACAAAGGCCGTCTTGCGTTGTGATCCAGTTTGAAATTTGTGTACGTAGCAAACGATGAAGAAATGTACTGCTGTGGTCAGCTTCCACACAAAATGGAAGGTCACGACGATCCACTATTCTCAGTTCTCTCAATTTACTGTTCGCTATGCCATCGGCGTGTACAGCGGCAACGAAGGTCCGCCACTCTGTCTTTTCTGAGTCAGCCTCTCTATGGTATCCCAGGTGTTCTTCAGACCACCGAAGACTCCCAATACCTCCCCCCCCCCCACCCTTCAATAATCATCACAGTTCACTCCCTCACCCTATCCACCAGCATCTTGGTCAGTTTTACACTTTCACTCCCTTACTCTTCCCCGTCAGCTGTCTAGTCACATGCTAAACACTTCACTTCCTAACCCTATCCACCTCTTCTTGGTCAGTTTTAACCTTTCACTCCGTTGGCTTCCAAGTCCACACACTTCACACACTTCAATCCCTAACCTATCCACCTGCTATCTTGGTCAGTTTTAACCTTTCACTCCTTGGCTTCCAAGTCACACACTCACTTCCTAACCCTATCCACCAGCTTCTTGGTCATTTTAACCTTTCACTCCGTTGGCTTCCAAGTCACACACTTCACCACTCAATCCCTAACCCTAACCACCAGCTTCCAAGTCACACACTTCAATCCCTAATCACCAGCTTCCAAGTCATACACTTCACGCACTTCAATCCCCAACCACCAGCTTCCTAGTCAGTAGTTTAACCCTTTCACTCCCTCATCCTACTCACCAGCTTCCTGGTCACATGTTAAACATTTCACTCTCTCACCCTGTCCACCAGCTTCCTAGTCACATGTTAAGCACTTCACTCTCTCATCCTGACCACCAGCTTCATGCCGGCACGTCACTCACAAATGTCAGGTGATAAGACAGCTATGGGGTAAGGTCACACGTTGGCAGCGAAAGAGTGTTGTTCATAGGGGGGTGGGGCGTAGGGTGGGGGTTCCTCTGTTTTCCTGTAGCCAACCGGACAGGGGAGGGGTAGACCCGGGTACAGCTGACTCCCAGACCTGGCCTGCAAGGGCGTCAGTTCGTCCTCCATTTCCACTGCTGGTGGGGCTGAAACGACAAGTTATACCGTGCTAGGTAAATATGTGAAACAAAACATACTACTACTATTACTACTACTACGACTACTACTACTGATATCTATAAGGCGCCAATCTTGATTCAAGAATCAAATCAAGGCGCACACTCTGATCATTCACCAAAGCAATCACCAACAAAAAATAACCAAACCTCCAGGGCACAAAGCACACGCAAACTTTGAGGGGGAAGAAAGGGAGTTAAAACGTGCGACGCCTGATCTAAGACGTTCAGTTCCATTTTCCTGTCGAAGTGAGGAGAAAAGTCGAAGCCTCAACGGGAAACAAATCCTGCAACTTGGAGTTTACTTACTGGCGTGCGGACGTCTAAACCATTCGGCCACCTTTCTCCCTTATAACATAAAAATTGAAACAAAAATATGTCCAAAAATACATACATGGGTCATATACTTCTTACTATAAACACAATCTGTAAAGCTGGATTTAAAGTCAGAAGACACAAAAATCTCTGTGTCTGGTCCAACAACATGGAACTCTACCTCAATGATCTTAAAAAAAGTAAATGTATGCTTGCTTTAAAAAAACACCTGGCTCAAAATATCTCTTTCATGAATACCTACAAAATTGCAGTGATTATCAACAGTGTGGAGAGGTGGGGGGCCTGCTGCATGGGCAACAGCTTGTCCTCCATATCACCACGCCCTGGCTTGCGCCCTGGAAACGTCACTCCAGCTTCGCTTCGTGGTGTCAAAACAACATGTGAAGCAGCAATGTACCGGTTATATGCTACAGCTCAATTGCCTCGCATTGACACCTCCAGGATGCAGTATCCAGAGAAAGTTGAGAAATTTGCCAAGTCTCTCTCAGAAATAGGACTACCTCTGGGAAACCATTCAGAAAATAGCCCTAACTACCTTTGGGAGGAAGACCTCCAAAAACAACAACTGGTTTGAAGCCAAGTCCATTGAGATGACCTGTTACTGAAGCAAAGCGTGCTGCCCTCTGTGAATACAAGCGCTCACCAAGACAGAAATCCCTGCAAGCACTCAGAACTGCCAGCCCTCGATGCCCACCATGAAGAAGCTTGATGCTAAACCAGCGCTAGAAGAATTCCGCAAGGCAATCAGAAGCTTGGTCTGTGGGAAAGCACCTGGCAATGTGGCCATCATTCCAGTGTTCAGCCACCAGTTGTAGGTCACTGTCAACCGTCTGGCGCCAGATCATGTTTGGTCTTCCCCTTCTTTGCAGCCTTCCTGGGTTCCAGTTTAGGACGCGGTTGGCAGGTCTGGAAGACGGCAGTCTAGCGGCATGGCCCAGCCATCTCAGTCATCACTTGCAGATGATGTTGGTAACTGGGATCTGTTTGCTTCTTGAACTTAACTTTAACGTTTGTCACAGTCTGTCCATGTGATGTCCAAGACCTTTGCTTCTTGAAACTTAACTTAACGTTTGTCACAGTCTGTCCATGTGATGTCCAAGATCGTGTGTGACTTCAGTCACAGAGTCAAACTTCTCCTGGTGTTGTCACGTGCAGTTTCCAGTGTAAGGCACAAGACGACAGTGGGTTTGTACAACCACAGTTTTAGTCTGAGGAGATGTCTTGTGTTCAGATGTCTTAACACTGTGAATGCTTTGCTTCTTCCACTGAACATTCAACCTTTAGTCAAGTCGCCTGTGTTATTGATTATATTGTTACTGAACTGAAATTCTTGACGAACAAACGTTTTTCCCAAGTTGTCCATGTGATATTCCTGACGTGATGTGCAACAAACATGCGTTTTTGTTTATCTTGGCACTGACGATAATCAGTAGACAGGTCAGTACAGAGACAAGCAGGGACATACAGAAGACAGAGGGAGACAGACAGACGGACAAACAGTCGGACTGACACAGATTGTGTTTACACAGAGATAACGGTCACTACACGGAGCTGTGTGAGATAATGAAGAACAGAACAGGCAATGACTTACTTGTGTGAGATAATGAAGAACAGACAGGTAATGACTTACTTGTGTGAGATAATGAAGAACAGAACAGGTAATGACTTACTTGTGTGAGATAATGAAGAACAGAACAGGTAATGACTTACCTGTTTGAGATAATGAAGAACAGAACAGGCAATGACTTACTTGTGTGACATAATGAAGAACAGAACAGAACAATGACTTACTTGTGTGAGATAATGAAGAACAGAACAGGTAATGACTTACTTGTGTGAGATAATGAAGAATAGAACAGGCAATGACTTACTTGTGTGAGATAATGAAGAACAGAACAGACAAAGACTTACTTGTGTGAGATAATGAAGAATAGAACAGGTAATGACTTACTTGTGTGAGATAATGAAGAACAGAACAGACAAAGACTTACTTGTGTGAGATAATGAAGAATAGAACAGGCAATGACTTACTTGTGTGAGATAATGAAGAACGAACAGACAAAGACTTACTTGTGTGAGATAATGAAGAATAGAACAGGTAATGACTTACTTGTGTGAGATAATGAAGAACAGAACAGACAATAACTACCTGAGATAATGAAGAACAGAACAGACAATAACTACCTGAGATAATGAAGAACAGAACAGACAATAACTACCTGAGATAATGAAGAACAGAACAGACAATAACTACCTGAGATAATGAAGAACAGAACAGACAATAACTATTGAGATAATGAAGGACGAAAAGACAATAACTACCTGAGATAATGAAGAACAGAACAGGTAATGACTTACTGTGTGAGATAATGAAGAACAGAACAGGTAATGACTACTTGTGTGAGATAATGAGACGACAGGCAATAACTACGAGTATGAAGGACAGAACAGACAATAACTACTGAGATAATGAAGAACAGAACAGACAATAACTACCTGAGATAATGAAGAACAGAACAGGTAATGACTTACCTGTGTGAGATAATGAAGAACAGAACAGGTAATGACTTACTTGTGTGAGATAATGAAGAACAGAACAGGTAATGACTTACTTGTGTGAGATAATGAAGAACAGAACAGGTAATGACTTACTTGTGTGAGATAATGAAGAACAGAACAGGTAATGACTTACTTGTGTGAGATAATGAATAAACAGAACAGGTAATGACTTACTTGTTGAGATAATGAAGAACAGAACAGACAATAACTACCTGAGATAATGAAGAACAGAACAGGTAATGACTACTTGTGTGAGATAATGAAGAACAGAACAGACAATAACTACCTGAGATAATGAAGAACAGAACAGGTAATGACTTACTTGTGGAGATAATGAAGAACAGAACAGTAATGACTTACTTGTGAGATAATGAAGAACAGAACAGGTAATGACTTACTGTGTGAGATAATGAAGAACAGAACAGGTAATGACTACTTGTGTGAGATAATGAAGAACAGAACAGATAATGACTACCTTGTGTGAGATAATGAAGAACAGAACAGGAATACTTACCTGTGTGAGATATGAAGAACAGAACAGACAATAACTACTGAGATAATGAAGAACAGAACAGGTAATGACTTACCTGTGTGAGATAATGAAGAACAGAACAGACAATAACTACCTGAGATAATGAAGAACAGAACAGTAATGACTACTGTTGAGATAATGAAGAACAGAACAGAATACTACTTTTAGATAATGAAGAACAGAACGGCAATGACTTACTTGTGTGAGATAATGAAGAACAGAACAGGTAATGACTTACTTGTGTGAGATAATGAAGAACAGAACGGGCAATGATTTACCTGTGTGAGAATAAATGGAAAGAACAGAACAGGCAATGACTTACCTGTGTGAGATAATGAAGAACAGAACGGGCAATGATTTACCTGTGTGAGATAATGAAGAACAGAACGGGCAATGACTTACCTGTTGGTTGTGCAGGTGGACCCGTAAGTCCCCCCTGTGGCACGTCCCCTGCCCCCTTACAGCTCTGCTGCATCAGCTGTTTGGAGATACAGGGCTTACAGCAGCAGCACAGCACGATGACGGCAATGATGACGATGAAACCAACCACGCCCACAATGATGCCAACAAACAGGCCGATAGATGACGCCAGTATCACGTCCTCCCCCTTGAAATTGCTGCCTGTGTCACACACACACACACACACACACACACACACACACACACACACACACACACACACACACACACACACACACACACACACACACACACACACACACACAAACACACACACACACACACACACAATACAGTGATATATCTACACAATCTTATTTATCATATAATACTAAACAGACGCAGTGTATTATGTTTTAGTGTAATTGTGAAATGTACTTTGCAGTGTTTCGATGAGATGTTAGATTTGATGGAAGAGTACTCCATACTTAAGCTAACAGGTCAGCAATGATTTGACTTAAACATGACAATCCCAGGTGCTGGAACTTGAAACTTAGCAGAATGTCGTGACTATGGGCACAGGTTTGACGGAAAGTATTTACGGGACAAACCGTAGTGCATTCTTGTGCATAAATATTGCTCTGTTAATTGTATATCTCTCTTTTACAGGAAGCGGTCCAAGTGTTTTATAACCCATTAGTAGCACAACCTGGGGGTCACTATAGTTGTAGTGTGGGCTACCATAGTACCACAACTTGGGGGTCACTATAGTTGTAGTGTGGGCTACCATAGTACCACAACCTGGGGGTCACTATAGTTGTAGTGTGGGTTGCCATAGTACCACAACCTGGGGGTCACTATACTTGTAGTGTGGGTTGCCATAGTACCACAACCTGGGGGTCACTATACTTGTAGTGTGGGTTGCCATAGTACCACAACCTGGGGGTCATTATAGTTGTAGTGTAGTATACCATAGTACCACAACCTGGGGGTCACTATAGTTGTAGTGTGGGTTACCATAGTAGCACAACCTGGGGGTCACTATAGTTGTAGTGTAGGATACCATAGTAACAGGACCTGGGGGTCATTATAGTTGTAGTGTGGGTTGCCATAGTACCACAACCTGGGGGTCATTATAGTTGTAGTGTGGTATACCATAGTAGCACAACCTGGGGGTCACTATAGTTGTAGTGTAGGATACCATAGTAACAGGACCTGGGGGTCATTATAGTTGTAGTGTGGGTTGCCATAGTACCACAACCTGGGGGTCATTATAGTTGTAGTGTGGTATACCATAGTAGCACAACCTGGGGGTCACTATAGTTGTAGTGTAGGATACCATAGTAACAGGACCTGGGGGTCATTATAGTTGTAGTGTGGGTTGCCATAGTACCACAACCTGGGGGTCATTATAGTTGTAGTGTGGTATACCATAGTAGCACAACCTGGGGGTCACTATAGTTGTAGTGTGGTATACCATAGTAGCATAACCTGGGGGTCACTATAGTTGTAGTGTGGTATACCATAGTACCACAACCTGGGGGTCACTATAGTTGTAGTGTGGTATACCATAGTACCACAACCTGGGGGTCACTATAGTTGTAGTGTGGTATACCATAGTAGCAGGACCTGGGGGTCACTACAGTTGTAGTGTGGTATACCATAGTAGCACAACCTGGGGGTCACTACAGTTGTAGTGTGGTATACCATAGTAGCACAACCTGGGGGTCACTACAGTTGTAGTGTGGTATACCATAGTAGCACAACCTGGGGGTCACTATAGTTGTAGTGTGGTATATCATAGTAGCACAACCTGGGGGTCACTATAGTTGTAGTGTGGTATACCATAGTAGCACAACCTGGGGGTCACTATAGTTGTAGTGTGGTATACCATAGTAGCACAACCTGGGGGTCACTATAGTTGTAGTGTGGTATACCATAGTAGCACAACCTGGGGGTCACTATAGTTGTAGTGTGGTATACCATAGTACCACAACCTGGGGGTCACTATAGTTGTAGTGTGGTATACCATAGTACCACAACCTGGGGGTCACTATAGTTGTAGTGTGGTATACCATAGTAGCACAACCTGGGGGTCACTATAGTTGTAGTGTGGTATACCATAGTAGCACAACCTGGGGGTCACTATAGTTGTAGTGTGGTATACCATAGTACCACAACCTGGGGGTCACTATAGTTGTAGTGTGGTATACCATAGTACCACAACCTGGGGGTCACTATAGTTGTAGTGTGGTATACCATAGTACCACAACCTGGGGTCACTATAGTTGTAGTGTGGTATACCATAGTACCACAACCTGGGGGTCACTATAGTTTGTAGTGTGGTATACCATAGTACCACAACCTGGGGGTCACTATAGTTGTAGTGTGGTATACCATAGTACCACAACCTGGGGGTCACTATAGTTGTAGTGTGGTATACCATAGTACCACAACCTGGGGGTCACTATAGTTGTAGTGTGGTATACCATAGTACCACAACCTGGGGGTCACTACAGTTGTAGTGTGGTATACCATAGTACCACAACCTGGGGGTCACTATAGTTGTAGTGTGGTATACCATAGTACCACAACCTGGGGGTCACTATAGTTGTAGTGTGGTATACCATAGTACCACAACCTGGGGGTCACTATAGTTGTAGTGTGGTATACCATAGTACACAACCTGGGGGTCACTAAGTTGTAGTGTGGTATACCATAGTACCACAACCTGGGGTCACTATAGTTGTAGTGTGGTATACCATAGTAGCACAACCTGGGGGTCACTATAGTTGTAGTGTGGTATACCATAGTACCACAACCTGGGGGTCACTATAGTTGTAGTGTGGTATACCATAGTACCAAACCTGGGGTCATATAGTTGTAGTGTGGTATACCATAGTACCACAACCTGGGGGTCATATAGTTGTAGTGTGGTATACCATAGTACCACAACCTGGGGGTCACTATAGTTGTAGTGTGGTATACCATAGTACCACAACCTGGGGGTCACTATAGTTGTAGTGTGGTATACCATAGTACCACAACCTGGGGGTCACTATAGTTGTAGTGTGGTATACCATAGTACACAACCTGGGGGTCACTATAGTTGTAGTGTGGTATACCATAGTAGCACAACCTGGGGGTCACTATAGTTGTAGTGTGGTATACCATAGTACACAACCTGGGGGTCATTATAGTTGTAGTGTGGTATACCATAGTACCACAACCTGGGGGTCATTATAGTTGTAGTGTGGTATATCCCTAGTAGCACAACCTGGGGGTCATTATAGTTGTAGTGTGGTATACCATAGTAGCACAACCTGGGGGTCATTATAGTTGTAGTGTGGTATACCATAGTAGCACAACCTGGGGGTCATTATAGTTGTAGTGTGGTATACCATAGTAGCACAACCTGGGGGTCACTATAGTTGTAGTGTGGTATACCATAGTAGCACAACCTGGGGGTCACTTATAGTTGTAGTGTGGTATACCATAGTAGCACAACCTGGGGGTCATATAGTTGTAGTGTGGTATACCATAGTAGCACAACCTGGGGGTCATTATAGTTGTAGTGTGGTATACCATAGTAGCACAACCTGGGGGTCACTATAGTTGTAGTGTGGTATACCATAGTAGCACAACCTGGGGGTCACTATAGTTGTAGTGTGGTATACCATAGTACCACAACCTGGGGGTCATTATAGTTGTGTAGTGTGGTATACCATAGTAGCACAACCTGGGGGTCATTATAGTTGTAGTGTGGTATACCATAGTAGCACAACCTGGGGTCACTATAGTTGTAGTGTGGTATACCATAGTAGCACAACCTGGGGGTCACTATAGTTGTAGTGTGGTATACCATAGTAGCACAACCTGGGGGTCATATAGTTGTGTGTGTGGTATACCATAGTAGCACAACCTGGGGGTCTTATAGTTGTAGTGTGGTATACCATAGTACCACAACCTGGGGGTCATTATAGTTGTAGTGTGGTATACCATAGTACCACAACCTGGGGGTCATTATAGTTGTAGTGTGGTATACCATAGTACACAACCTGGGGTCATTATAGTTGTAGTGTGGTATACCATAGTACCACAACCTGGGGGTCACTATAGTTGTAGTGTGGTATACCATAGTACACAACCTGGGGGTCACTATAGTTGTAGTGTGGTATACCATAGTACACAACCTGGGGGTCATTATAGTTGTAGTGTGGTATACCATAGTACCACAACCTGGGGGTCATATAGTTGTAGTGTGGTATACCATAGTACCACAACCTGGGGGTCACTATAGTTGTAGTGTGGTATATCATAGTACCACAACCTGGGGGTCATATAGTTGTAGTGTGGTATACCATAGTACCACAACCTGGGGGTCATCTATAGTTGTAGTGTGGTATACCATAGTACCACAACCTGGGGGTCACTATAGTTGTAGTGTGGTATACCATAGTACACAACCTGGGGGTCACTATAGTTGTAGTGTGGTATCCATAGTACCACAACCTGGGGGTCACTATAGTTGTAGTGTGGTATACATAGTACCACAACCTGGGGGTCACTATAGTTGTAGTGTGGTATACCATAGTACCACAACCTGGGGGTCACTATAGTTGTAGTGTGGTATACCATAGTACCACAACCTGGGGGTCACTTATAGTTGTAGTGTGGTATACCATAGTACACAACCTGGGGGTCACTATAGTTGTAGTGTGGTATACATAGTACCACAACCTGGGGGTCACTATAGTTGTAGTGTGGTATACCATAGTAGCACAACCTGGGGGTCACTATAGTTGTAGTGTGGTATACATAGTACACAACCTGGGGTCACTATAGTTGTAGTGTGGTATACCATAGTAGCACAACCTGGGGGTCACTATAGTTGTAGTGTGGTATACCATAGTACCACAACCTGGGGGTCATTATAGTTGTAGTGTGGTATATCATAGTACCACAACCTGGGGGTCACTATAGTTGTAGTGTGGTATACCATAGTACCACAACCTGGGGGTCACTATAGTTGTAGTGTGGTATATCATAGTACCACAACCTGGGGGTCACTATAGTTGTAGTGTGGTATACCATAGTACCACAACCTGGGGGTCATTATAGTTGTAGTGTGGGCTATCATAGTAGCACAACCTGGGACTCACTATAGTTGTAGTGTAGGATAACCATACCTAACCCGGCCCATCTCCAGGTGGTGGGTATAGAAAGGACCTCCAGATATGGGGTTTAGCTGTTCAGCAGTTGCCAACCAAATGGTGGCGACCGTGGAGAGCAAGTACACTTGGTGGCACAGATGTGTCGTTAATTGCCTCATATGCTGGAAGAAGGGATCGTCTCGGCGAAGGAAGCCGCCACAAAACCTGTCTACAGCCCCCACTGCCTTGTGGGTAGTCGTGGGAACGACACAGACGAATGGAAAGTCCGTGCAAAGATGTATGGAAGGCAAGGGGAACTACCATCGTGTTTTCCCAAGAATGTCAGGACCCAAAGTATGAACGGAAGAAAAGCAGATTCGTATGGAGAGCCGTGATTGCCCACGTCATGCGGCACGGTACATGATGATGATGATAAGTTGCACAATGGATGCAGCTGTCAGTGCACTTGTGTTGATGCTAACCACGGATAGCTTGGTACTGGCACTGGCAGACTCAAAGAGTGTAAAACCAGAACTGATAGACGATAGTATATAAATGAGTGGAAAGGGATTTCTGCCCATGTCATTTCAGACGTGTTTCATTTTGCCGATATACTCTTTCAATAGTTTTGCATAATTTATTTACGTAAAGTATCCAAGAAAGACTGTTGCCAATTACGATGCCTAAAGGCTAGGTAGGGCCTCAGGACCTGGCCAGGTCAGGGGTTTATGTGCAGGTTTAGGGCTTGTGCTGTGATCACTTTGTATCTTCTCCGTCATTCTATGCATACAGTTTACTCACAGTTAAGAAATAGAACGAAAATTGAAATTGTTATTTTTGTCTTAAGCCCAGCCGACTATAACCGTTTCAAAACATACACAGTGCTTCAACAGGAACAAAAAGGAAAAGGAAACAGTGCTTCAACAGGAACAAAAAGGAAAAGGAAACAGTGCTTCAACAGGAACAAAAAGGAAAAGGAAACAGTGCTTCAACAGGAACAAAAAGGAAAAGAAAACAGTGCTTCAACAGGAACAAAAAGGAAAAGGAAACAGTGCTTCAACAGGAACAAAAAGGAAAAGGAAACAGTGCTTCAACAGGAACAAAAAGGAAAAGGAAACAGTGCTTCAACAGGAACAAAAGAAAGGAAACAGAAAAACAGACAGCTTCAACAGGAACAAAAAGGAAAAGGAAACACAGTGCTTCAACAGGAACAAAAAGGAAAAGGAAACAGTGCTTCAACAGGAACAAAAAGGAAAAGGAAACACAGTGCTTCAACAGGAACAAAAAGGAAAAGGAAACAGCTTCAACAGGAACAAAAAGGAAAAGGAAACACAGTGCTTCAACAGGAACAAAAAGGAAAAGGAAACACAGTGCTTCAACAGGAACAAAAAGGAAAAGGAAACAGTGCTTCAATAGGAACAAAAAGGAAAAGGAAACACAGTGCTTCAATAGGAACAAAAAGGAAAAGGAAACACAGTGCTTCAATAGGAACAAAAAGGAAAAGGAAACACAGTGCTTCAATAGGAACAAAAAGGAAAAGGAAATTAAGTACACATGCAATGCATTCGCACACATAATCTAAGGAGACACTCTTGGTGCTGACCAATCCGTCCTATTTATCACACAGGGGATTTAAAAAAACATACCTGAATTATAATATACCTAAGGACATTAAGCCATACACAAGAACGGCTCTAAACTACCTAAAATTGCTTCCGCATTTCTCATTTCCCTAGAGCCAAAAATGCACTTAACACATGTACCCAATTATCAATCCTAAGACAAAGTACGTAACACTTTATCGAACATGACAGGAAGAAATGACAGAAAGCAAAGGAACAAAGCAGAAACAAAGAGAGTGACAGTAAAAGGGAAATTTCTAGCACAGAATTTCCAGAAGGTGGGGATGCTATTTACACTGAAAGAGTCCCCGGCATCCTGGCAGGGGAAGACGACAATGAATAAGCTTCAGACTATTACGTATGTCATACAGAAGCCACTGTTTGCACAACAAATTATGACTGATGACATCAAACACTTGCAAATTCCACATGGACGGCTCCACAGACTTTCAAAAGAAGTGTGACTGCCCGCTTTCAAGCAAACAGGAACCAGAAGAAAAAAAAACACAAACACGAAAAAAGAATAAGAACGAGTATTTAATACAACCAGACAAGACAGGCGCAAAATTTCGGCCAACTGGCCTTTGTCAAGTGTAAGATCACAAACAAACAAACACCAGATACAAAAATTTGGAGAAAAAGACTTTCTAACACTAAACGGGGCAGAAGGGAAGTTTAAGTCTTTTTCTCCGAATTTTTGTATCTGGTGTTTATTTATTTGTGATCTTATGTTTGACAAAGGCCAGTTGGCCGAAAATTTACGCCTGTCCTATCTGGTTGTATAAAATGCGCGTTCTTATTCTTTTTTCGTGTTTTTTCTGGTTCCACAGATTTGGTTTTCATGTATATTGTTCAAATGCATTCTGGTTCCACAGATTTGGTTTTCATGTAAATTGTTCAACCATGCATTCTGGTTCCACAGATTTGGTTTTCATGTATATTGTTCAACCATGCATCAAAGAAATTAGTGAGAGCTGTGTGACAATAGTGTTTTTTCTTTGTGAAACCAAAATGGTTTTCGTTTAGAAGATCGTAAGTTCAAGATGTTGACAAAATATTCATATATAATACGCTGATCCAGGGGCCTAGATAGAGGAAATAGAGATGGGTCTATGGTTTACGTAGGCTCTGTGTAGTCTCCAGGTTTGAACAACTGTATCACTTTGGCCTTTTTGACCTGGGACACAAAGCAGCACTTATGAAGACACAGGTGGTGGATGCAGGTTATAGTTTCATTTATGATTGGAACTGATCATTCAAGAATGTAGCCATCAATCAGCCATCAGTTACATCAAGACCTCGCCATCCTATTTTAAGTGACAATCAAGACCTCACCATCCTATTTTAAGTGACAATCAAGACCTCGCCTTCCTATTTTAAGTGACACAATGATCTGACAGCTTCCGTTACACAAATAGAAGGTATCAGTAAAATGGAATATTATGTTTCTTACACTGCAAAATATTCTTCATATTTTTTCAGACTATTTAATTCTGTGTGGTTATGGGATATGTTTTAACATGTTTATTGAGATCATTTGATGAAGTGTAATTGGCACAGGAAGTCTGAGACTGAAATGGTTAGTACTTGGTTAATTGATTTGTGGCCTGCCAATAAGTTTGAATTCTGTTTCCAGGAGACATGGTAATGAAAATATTTCATTTCTGCGGCCAACTGCAGTGAAGTTGGTCATATATCGCAGCTGTTAGTACACATTGAATTTTCTTCGAGACCTCGTCAGCCATGTGTGTCTGATGGCTCATGACAACACAACACTGAAACACCCAGCAAGCACCCCCCCCCCACCCTCCCAAAAAGAAGAATGTGACCGTTTTCACAGTGGGGTAACACAACGAAGACAAAGCATGCAGACTGTGCAGTGACTTAACGCCTGCAGAGTGTGGACCAAACAACGCGCATAAACATATCCCAGAGAACACTGCATGGAATACAAACTCCACTCACTTTTGTCCACTAAGACTGTGAACTGGTATCCCATGTTTTTGTTCAGTTTAGTCTTGCCCAGCTGTAGCGTGACATAGCGCTCATGGGTACACATCTGAGGGGGGTTGCGGTCCTCACAGGTCAGCTTTTTCTGCAACCAATCAACAACAGTCTTCTTACAATCTGGCACTACCACAACACCTCACATGCTTCCCGGTCCCCATCAACCATCTAACAAATAAGTACATGTAAAACAAACAAACCACAAACCATATGAAAAACTAACAGGGAAGACAGCGATTGGTGACTTGGTGGGTGTGTATGCGTGTGCGTACGTGGGTTTACGTCTCTGGTCTGTGTGTGAGTGAGTGAGTGAGTGAGTGAGTGAGTGTGTGTGTGTGTGTGTTTGTGTGTGTGTGTGTGTGTGTGTGTGTGTGTGTGTGTGTGTGTGTGTGTGTGTGTGTGTGTGTGTGTGTGTGTGTGTGTGTGTGTGTGTGTGTGTGTGTTTCGTTCGTTCGTTGCTTGATTTAACGTCTTTTCACTATAAGTGATAAGTGTGTGGTGTGTGTGTGTGTGTGTGTGTGTGTGTGTGTGTGTGTGTGTGTGTGTGTGTGTGTGTGTGTGTGTGTGCGTGCGCGCGCGCGCACGCGTGTGCGTGCCTGTGTATGTCCCAGGTACATCAGCATGATTTTTAATTTTTCGGCTATTTGCAGACATGTTGTTTTTCAATCAGATCCCTACCCTACCACGTGTATTCCTTAATCTGTGTAGTGATAATGGTTGTGCATGTGACCCAATGTCCATTTTCTGTCCATGTTGTAGTGATAATGGTTGTGCATGTGACCCAATGTCCATTTTCTGTCCATGTTGTAGTGATAATGGTTGTGCATGTGACCTAATGTCCATTTTCTGTCCATTATTTAGTCCCAGACTGTTATCAATACAAGGTAAGGTCCATGGTGCCCTTTATGTTATCAATACCAGGTAAGGTCCATGGTGCCCTTTATGTTATCAATACCAGGTAAGGTCCATGGTGCCCTTTATGTTATCAATACCAGGTAAGGTCCATGGTGCCGTTTTATGTTATCAGTACGAGGTAAGGTCCATGGTGCCCTTTATGTTATCAGTACCAGGTAAGGTCCACGGTGCCCTTTATGTTATCAGTACCAGGTAAGGTCCATGGTGCCCTTTATGTTATCAGTACCAGGTAAGGTCCATGGTGCCCTTTATGTTATCAGTACCAGGTAAGGTCCATGGTGCCCTTTATGTTATCAGTACCAGGTAAGGTCCATGGTGCCCTTTATGTTATTAATACCAGGTAAGGTCCACGGTGCCCTTTATGTTATCAATACCAGGTAAGGTCCATGGTGCCCTTTATGTTATCAATACAAGGTAAGGTCCATGGTGCCCTTTATGTTATCAATACCAGGTAAGGTCCATGGTGCCCTTTATGTTATCAATACCAGGTAAGGTCCATGGTGCCCTTTATGTTATCAATACCAGGTAAGGTCCATGGTGCCCTTTATGTCTCTCCCGCTTCTGCAAATTTCACGCGTGACTACACAATCGCGTTGACTATTTCTGACACGCTGGTGCTATTTTCACCTTACCACTAACCCTAACCCTACTAACTAGCTTTGAGCTGGCGTCTATTTACAGAAAAAACCCCAATCCTGGTGGTGAGACTATGGGGGTGGACTACTACTGGGATCAGGAACAACTCACATCGTGTCTCAACGCCAAGTCTGTGAGAACTTAACTTCACTGCACTGTTAGCATGACCACTTTGCTCTGCAATCACTCACCCACCTTATCACAGAAATATCCCTGGATCCTGAGGTCGTAGAGGAGTGAGGTG
>CM060312.1:4086739-4101739 GCA_030674185.1 Monoplex corrugatus | reverse complement strand
ACACACACATACACACACTCTATCCCACCCCTAAAGATTTTAGGAATTTCTCGTTTATTACGGAGTTTATCGCACTCAGACATGTCCATAATCGCTCCACCCAAATCTACCAGCAGTTGCCTGTCAGACTGTTTGAGCCTCGTGTAAAACTCAAATCGCTGGCAATGTGGCCTACAGACACAACTTTTTCTGGGGTGACAGACAAGGAACTGAGAGAGGAGGAGGGGGAGGAGAAGAAAAAGAAGAAAGGAGGAGGAGCAGGACAAGAAGGAGGAGAAGAAGACGATGATGATGATGAATGATGAAGAAGAGAAGAAGAAAGAGAAGAAAAGAGAAGAAGAGAGAGGAGGAGAGAGGAGGAGGAGGAGAGGAAGGAATGAAGAAGAAGAAGAAGAATGCAAAGAAGAAGAATGCAAAGAAGAATGCAAAGAAGAATGCAAAGAAGAAGAAGAAGAAGAAGAAGAAGAAGAAGAAGAAGAAGAAGAATGCAAAGAAGAAGAAGAAAAAGAAGAAGAAGAAAGAAGAATGCAAAGAAGAAGAAGAAGAAAGAAGAAGAAGAAGAAGAGAGAAGAAGAAGAAGAAGCAAAAGAAGAAGAATGCAAAGAAGAAGAAGAATGCAAAGAAGAAGAAGAAGAATGCAAAGAAGAAGAATGCAAAGAAGAAGAAGAAGATGCAAAGAAGAAGAATGCAAAGAAGAAGAAGAAGAATGCAAAGAAAGAAGAATGCAAAAAAGAAGAATGCAAAGAAGAAGAAGAATGCAAAGAAGAAGAAGAAGAAGAAGAAGAAGAAAGAAGAAGAAAGAAGAAAGAAGAAGAAAGAAGAAGAAGAAAAGAAGAAGAAGAAAAAGAAGAAGAAAGAAGAAGAAGAAAAAGAAGAAAAGAAGAAGAAGAAAGAGAAGAAGAAAAAAGAAGAAAGAAGATGAAGAAAAAAAGAAGAAAAAGAAGAAGAAAGAAGAAGAAGAAGAAGAAAAAGAAGAAAAAGAAGAAGAAGAGAGAAGAAAAGAAAAGAAGAAGAAAGAACAAGAACAAGAACAAGAACAAGAACAAGTAGTAGAGGAATCCCATCTATAGAGCGCAAACATTCCATGTCAGACAATCTTCGCTGCACTTACACTAAAAAAAAAAAAAAAAAATTAAAAAAAGCCACACACATACAAATTATAAGGTTTGTTCTGATTTTTTTTTTGGGGGGGGGAGTTGACCTATTAATACATACATGCATAACAAACATAACTGGAGACACACACACCAACACATCAATGCAGCATGGACACGGTTCATCAAAAACAACAGACATGGAGACTTTCAGACAAGGCTACGCACAGACAGGGGTACTAACAGACAGGGTACGTACAGACAGGGGTACTAACAGACAGGCTACGCACAGACAGGGGTACTAACAGACAGGCTACGCACAGACAGGGGTACTAGCAGACAGGGTACGCACACACAGGGGTAACTAACAGACAGGGTACGCACACACAGGGGTACTAACAGGACACAGGGCTAACGTCCACACACAGGGGTACTAACAGACAGGGGTACTAGCACACACAGGGGTACTAAAAGACAGGCTACGCACACACAGGGTACTAACAGACAAGGGTACGCACACACAGGGGTACTAACAGACAGGGTACGCACAGACAGGGGTACTAAACAGACAGGCTACGCAACGACACACAAGGGGTACTAACAGACAGGGTACGCACACACAGGGGTACTAACAGACAGGGTACGCACACACAGGGTACTAACAGACAGGGTACGCACACACAGGGGTACTAACAGACAGGCTACGCACACACAGGGGTACTAACAGACAAGGGTACGCACACACAGGGGTACTAACAGACAGGGTACGCACACACAGGGGTACTAACAGACAGGGTTACCTACCCATTTCTTTCCAGAAGCAGTAGAATGTTGGTAAATGTTCAAGGACACCCCGCAGTCGTCCACAAGATAGTGCTGAAAGGTGAGACAGATGCCGGTGTTGGCGGGGGCTTCGAACATCATGGTGCAGAACAGGTTCTCATGCATCTCGTTGGCTCCGGTGGCTTGCAGTGTGTAGCTCTCGTCCTTCAGGCTGTACTTGTCCCCCTCTGACCCGGTAAGCAGTTGCCCAGACTATTGAAGAATACTGTGCACGCACACACACAACACACACACACACACCACACACACACACACACACATACGCAAGCAGCACACAACACACACACATACCATCACACCATTACCGCAAATAAATTTATTGTCATTGACATAATTGTTATCCTGATATATCAAAAATATACATTATTGTTATAATCATTATTATTATTACTTATCTGTATTTTTCATTGTCATTATTATCGTTTAAAGTACAGGCGCTGCTCGAGCGCTCTCCACCTAAACAAAACACACATCTGATCATATCGATCACTCTGGAAAAACTGAAACCTGGAAAAGGACATGAAGTGTACATATCATTGTACTCACACAAACATGAAGTGTACATATCACTGTACTCACACACACAAACATGAAGTGTACATATCACTGTACTCACACAAACATGAAGTGTACATATCACTGTACTCACACACACAAACATGAAGTGTACATATCACTGTACTCACACACAAACATGAAGTGTACATATCACTGTACTCACACACACAAACATGAAGTGTACATATCACTGTACTCCCCACACAAACATGAAGTGTACATATCACTGTACTCACACAAACATGAAGTGTACATATCACTGTACCACACAAACATGAAGTGTACATATCACTGTACTCACACACAAACATGAAGTGTACATATCACTGTACTCACACAAACATGAAGTGCACATATCACTGTACTCACTCACACAAACATGAAGTGTACATATCACTGTACTCACACAAACATGAAGTGTACATATCACTGTACTCACACAAACATGAAGTGTACATATCATGTATTCACTCACACAAACATGAAGTGTACATATCACTGTACTCACACAAACATGAAGTGTACATATCACTGTACTCACACAAAACATGAAGTGTACATATCACTGCACTCACACACAAACATGAAGTGTACATATCACTGTACTCACACAAATATGAAGTGTACATATCACTGTACTCACACAACAAACATGAAGTGTACATATCACTGTACTCACAACAAACATGAAGTGTACATATCACTGTTACTCACACAAACATGAAGTGTACATATCACTGTACTCACTCACACAAACATGAAGTGTACATATCACTGTACTCACCACACAAACATGAAGTGTACATATCACTGTACTCACACAAACATGAAGTGTACATATCACTGTACTCACACACACAAACATGAAGTGTACATATCACTGTACTCACACAAACATGAAGTGTACATATCACTGTACTCACACACACAAACATGAAGTGTACATATCACTGTACTACACAAACATGAAGTGTACATATCACTGTACTCACACACAAACATGAAGTGTACATATCACTGTACTCACACAAACATGAAGTGTACATATCATTGTACTCACACAAACATGAAGTGACATATCACTGTACTCACAAACATGAAGTTACAATCAGTACCACACAACAGAAGTTACATATCCTGTACTCACACACAAAAAAATGAATTACAATCACTGTACCACACCAAACATGAGGTACATATCACGACTCACACACAACAACATAAGTGTACATATCACTGTACCACACAACATGAAGTGTACATATCACTGACTCAACAAAAGATTCTATCACTGTACTCACACAAACATGAATGTACATATCACGTACTCACACAAACATGAAGTGTACATATCACTGTACCACACAACATGAAGTGTACATATCACTGTACCACACAACATGAAGTGTACAATCACTGTACACACAACTGAGTGTACAATCAGTACCCAAAACGAATGTACATTCATGTACTCACACAAACATGAAGTGTACATATCACTGTACTACACAAACATGAAGTGTACATACACGTACACACAAACATGAAGTTACATATCACTGTACTCACACAAAACATGAAGTGTACATATCACGTACCACACAAACATGAAGTGTACATATCACTGTACCACACAACATGAAGTTACATATCACTGTACCACACAACATAAGTGTACATATCACTACACACACAAACATAATGTCAACACAGTACTACACACAAACATGAGTGTACATATCACTGTACTCACACAACAGAATGACAATCACGTACTCACACAAACAGAAGTGACATATATATACAAAAAGTGTACTATCACTACACACACATAAGTACATACACGTCAACAAACATGAAGTACATCATACCACACAAACATGAAGGTACATATTCCAAAACAAGCAAATGAGTGAACCTGACCACCAACATGAAGTGACATTTACACCAAACTAAACAACCTACCCAACATGAGTGAAATCACGTACACCAAACTGAATGACACTCCAACAGCATCCTACACAAAAGAGTGTACAATCCACACACAGAGGACACACTGACTCAAAACATGAATGAATCACTTACCACAAACAGAGTTAACAGACCACAAAGAAGTGACAACGACCACAAACATGAAGTGTACACCTACCACAACATAGTAATCACGACAACACTACTACCACACAAACATGAAGTGTACATATCACGTACTCACACAACTAAACATGAAGTGTACATACTAACTGTACTTCACACACACAAACATTGAAGTGTACATATCACTGTCACTCACACAAACATGAAGTGTACATATCACTGTACTCACACAAACATGAAGTGTACATATCACTGTACTCACACAAACATGAAGTGTACATATCACTGTACTCACACACAAACATGAAGTGTAACATATCACTGTTACTCACAACAAAACATGAAGTGTACATATCACTGTACTCACACAAACATGAAGTGTACATATCACGTGTACACACACAAACATGAAGTGTACATATCACTGTACTCTCACACAAACATGAAGTGTACATATCACTGTACTACACACAAACATGAAGTGTACATATCACTGTACTCACACAAACATGAAGTGTACATATCACTGTACTCACACAAACATGAAGTGTACATATCACTGTACTCACACACAAACATGAAGTGTACATATCACTGTACTCACACAAACATGAAGTGTACATATCACTGTAATCACACACACAAACATGAAGTGTACATATCACTGTACTCACCACAAACATGAAGTGTACATATCACTGTACTCCACACAAACATGAAGTGTACATATCACTGTCACTCACACAAACATGAAGTGTACATATCACTGTACTCACACACAAACATGAAGTGTACATATCACTGTATCACCACACAAACATGAAGTGTACATATCACTGTACTACACACAAACATGAAGTGTACATATCACTGTACTCACACAAACATGAAGTGTACATATCACTGTACTCACACAAACCATGAAGTGTACATATCACTGTACTCACACAAACATGAAGTGTACATATCACTGTACTCACACACACAAACATGAAGTGTACATATCACTGTACTACCACACAAACATGAAGTGTACATATCACTGTACTCACACACACACATGAAGTGTACATATCACTGTACTCACACAAACATGAAGTGTACATATCACTGTACTCACACAAACATGAAGTGTACATATCACTGTATACACACACAAACATGAAGTGTACATATCACTGTACTCACACAAACATGAAGTGTACATATCACTGTACTCACACAAACATGAAGTGTACATATCACTGTACTCACACAAACATGAAGTGTACATATCACTGTACTCACACAAACATGAGTGTACATATCACTGTACTCACACAAACATGAAGTGTACATATCACTGTACTCACACACAAACATGAAGTGTACATATCACTGTACTCACACAAAACATGAAGTGTACATATCACTGTTACCACACAACATGAAGTGTACATATCACTGTACTCACACACAAACATGAAGTGTACATATCACTGTACTCACACACAAACATGAAGTGTACATATCACTGTACTCACACAAACATGAAGTGTACATATCACTGTACTCACACAAACATGAAGTGTACATATCACTGTACCACACAAACATGAAGTGTACATATCACTGTACTCAACACCAAACATGAAGTGTACATATCACTGTACTCACAAACATGAAGTGTACATATCACTGTACTCACACAAACATGAAGTGTACATATCACTGTACTCACACAAACATGAAGTGTACATATCACTGTACTCACACAAAACATGAAGTGTACATATCACTGTACTCACACAAACATGAAGTGTACATATCACTGTACTCACACAACAATGAAGTGTACATATCACTGTACTCACACACAAACATGAAGTGTACATATCACTGTACTCACAAACATGAAGTGTACATATCACTGTACTCATCACACAAACATGAAGTGTACATATCACTGTACTCACACAAACATGAAGTGTACATATCACTGTACTCACACCAAAACATGAAGTGTACATATCACTGTACTCACACAAACATGAAGTGTACATATCACTGTACTACACACAAACATGAAGTGTACATATCACTGTACTCACACAAACATGAAGTGTACATATCACTGTACTCACTACAAACATGAAGTGTACATATCACTGTACTCACACAAACATGAAGTGTACATATCACTGTACTCACACAAACATGAAGTGTACATATCACTGTACTCCACACAAACATGAAGTGTACATATCACTGTACTCACACAAACATGAAGTGTACATATCACTGTACTCAAACAAACATGAAGTGTACATATCACTGTACTCACACACACAACATGAAGTGTACATATCACTGTACTCACACAAACATGAAGTGTACATATCACTGTACTCACACACACAAACATGAAGTGTATATATCACCGTACTCACACACACAAACATGAAGTGTACATATCACTGCATTCACACAAACATGAAGTGTACATATCACTGTACTCACACAAACATGAAGTGTACATATCACTGTACACACACACACAAATATGAAGTGTACATATCACTGTACTCACACACACAAATATGAAGTGTACATATCACTGTACTCACACACACAAACATGAAGTGTACATATCACTATACTCACACAAACATGAAGTGTACATATCACTGTACTCACACACACAAACATGAAGTGTACATATCACTGTACTCACACACACAAACATGAAGTGTACATATCACTGTATTTACACACACAAACATGAAGTGTACATATCACTGTACTCACACACACAAACATGAAGTGTACATATCACTGTACTCACACACACAAACATGAAGTGTACATATCACTGTACTCACACACACAAACATGAAGTGTACATATCACTGTACTCATACAAACATGAAGTGTACATATCACTGTACTCACACACACAAACATGAAGTGTACATATCACTGTACTCACACACACAAACATGAAGTGTATATATCACTGTACTCACACAAACATGAAGTGTACATATCACTGTACACACACAAACATGAAGTGTACATATCACTGTACTCACACACACAAACATGAAGTGTACATATCACTGTACTCACACAAACATGAAGTGTACATATCACTGTACTCACACAAACATGAAGTGTACATATCACTGTACTCACACAAACATGAAGTGTACATGTCACTGTACTGACACAAACAATCTGACGATATGCCCCTGATGTCGGCCATTCAGCCAGACTTTCTGATGACAAGAGACACACACTCCAACAAGTCCCAAACAGTAAGCCTACACCCCCACTTGTCCAACGGGAGAACAGACGGCGCACTGCAAACGCTTTCCCGCCAAAACTGCATTGGCTTCCAGTCACAGCAAGAATTGAGTGTAAAACTGCCACACTTTGCCTTCAGTGTCCAAGTCTGATTGCCATGCTAGCAATAGTATCACAAGTCCTTCTGCCTTACAGGCTTTCTGAAGTCCTCAGCTCTCCACAAGTTTTTCTCTGTTCCCTTAACCCTTAGACTCCCGCGTCCTGCCCACCAGCATCCAGCATTGTCCACCACGCTAGCAAAAGCAAAAACTTAACCCTTTGACTTCCTCACACTATCCACCAGCTTCCTGATAGGGTGAGAGAGTCAAAGGGTTAAGTTTCAGCAGTTCATGGACGGTCAGTGGGAGTGGAAGGGTTAACCGTGTCTCGTTTTCAAACTACTTGCAGAAAGAAAGTCTTGTCTGTTTTGGCCCAATGACGTGGAACTCTCTCCCACAGTCTTCAATATGAAACATTTATCTGCTTGCTTAAAAAAACACTTTAAAAAAACATATCTCTTTCAAAACTATTTCCAAACATGTACACACTGATGTTTTTGGCTGTTCTGGCTACATTTGCGTTGCAGCTTGTTTATGTATGTGTTGTGTCATGGTGTGTGTGTGTGTGTGTGTGTGTGTGTGTGTGTGTGTGTGTGTGTGTGTGTGTGTGTGTGTGTGTGTGTGGTGTGTGTGTGTGTGTGTGTGTGTGTGTGTGTGTGTGTGTGTGTGTGTGTGTGTGTGTGTGTGTGTGTGTGTGTGTGTGTGTGTGTGTGTGTGTGTGTGTGTGTGTGTGTGTGTGTGTGGTGTGGTGTGTGTGTGTGGTGTGTGTGTGTGTGTGTGGTGTGGAGTGGTGTGTGTGTGTGTGTGTGTGTGTGTGTGTGTGTGTGTGGGGTGTGTGGTGTGTGTGGTGTGGTGGTTGTGTGTGTGGTGTGTGTGTGTGTGTGTGTTGTGTGTGTATTCAAATGTGTGTGTGTGTGTGATCACATAGACAGACAACTACATATACACAGATTGGCGTATCAATACACGCAGAAAAATATTGTGACAGACAAATCAATACACACAGACCAATAAACACAAATGTACAGACTGACCAATATACACGGACTGATCAACATACACACACAGACTAATCAATACACACAAACTTATCAATAGACACAAACAAATCAATATACACAGACACTTATCAATATACACAGACAGACAGACTTATAAATATACACAGACAGACAGACTTATCAATATACATAGACAGACTTATCAATATACACAGACAGACAGACTTATCAATATACACAGACAAGACTTATCCGTATACACAGACTTATCAATATACACAGACAGACTTATCAATATAAACATATGACAGACAGACTTATCAATATACACAGACAGACTTATCCGTATACATAGACTTATCAATATACACAGACAGACTTATATCACAGTTACATAGACTTATCAATATACACAGACTTACAATATACAAAGACAGACTTATCAATATACACACAGACTTATCAATACACACAGACTTATCAATATACAAACAGACAGCTTATCAATATACACAGACAGACTTATCAATCAATTACCAGACAGACTTATCAATATACACAGACTTATCAATATACACCACACTTATCAATACAACGACTTATCAATATACACAGACTTATCAATATACACAAGACTTATCAATTACACAAAAGACTTATCAATATACACAGACTTATCAATACTACACAGACAGACTTATCAATATACACAGACTTATCAATATACACAGACAGACTTATCAATATACACATACAGATTATAATATACACAGACTCATAAATATATCACAGACTTATCAATATACACAGACTTATCAGTATACACAGACTTATCAATATACACAGACTTATCAATAACAGACAGACTTATCAATATATACAGACTTATCAATATACACAGAGACTTATCAATATACACAGAAGACTTATCAATACACAGACTTATCAATATACACAGACTTATCAATATACAGAACTTATCAATACACAGACTTATCAATATACACAGACTTATCAATACACACAGACTTATAATATACACAGACTTATCAATATACACAGACTTATCAATATACACAGACTTATCAATATACACAGACTTATCAATATACACAGACTTATCAATATACACAGACTTATCAATACAGACAGACTTATCAATATACACAGACTTATCAATATACACAGACTTATCAATATACACAGACTTATCAATACAGACTTATCAATATACACAGACTTATCAATACACACAGACTTATAAATATACACAGACTTATCAATATACACATACAGACTTAATATACACAGAGTTATAAATATACACAGACTTATCAATACAGACAGACTTATCAATATACAGAGACTTACCAATATACACAGACTTATCAATATACACAGACAGACAGACAGACTTATCAATATACACAGACTTATCAGTATAACAGACATCAGTATACACAGCCTTATCAATATACACAGATTTATCAATACAGACTGACTTATCAATATACACAGACTTTATCCACATACACAGACTTATCAATACAGACATCAATATACACAAACTTATCAATACAGATTTATCAATATACACACAGACTTATCAATACAGACAGACTTATCAATATACACAGACAGACTTATCAATATACACAGACAGACTTATCAATATACACAGACGACTTATCAATATACACAGACAGACTTATCAATACACACAGACAGACTTATCAATATACACAGACTTGTCAATACACACAGACAGACTTATCAATACACACAAACAGACTTATCAATACAGACATCAATACACACAGACAGACTTATCAATACACACAGACAGACTTATCAATACACACAGACTTATCAATACACACAGACAGACTTATCAATACACACAGACAGACTTATCAATATACACAGACTTATCAGTATACACAGACAGACTTATCAATATACACAGACTTATCAATACACACAGACAGACTTATCAATACAGACAGACTTATCAATATACACAGACAGACGTGTCAATATACACAGACTTATCAATACACACAGACTTATCAATATACACAGACTTATCAGTATACACAGACAGACTTATCAATATACACAGACTTATCAATACACACAGACAGACTTATCAATACAGACAGACTTATCAATATACACAGACAGACGTGTCAATATACACAGACTTATCAATACACACAGACTTATCAAATATACACAGACTTATCAGTATAAACAGACAGACTTATCAATATACACAGACTTATCAATACACACAGACAGACTTATCAATACAGACAGACTTATCAATACACACAGACAGACGTGTCAATATACAGACTTATCAATACACACAGACAGACTTATCAATACAGACAGACTTTTCAATACACACAGACAGACGTGTCAATATACACAGACTTGTCAATACACACAGACAGACTTATCAATATACAGACAGACTTATCAATACACACAGACAGACATATCAATATACACAGACAGACTTATCAATATACACAGACTTATCAATACACACAGACAGACTTATCAATACACACACACAGACTTATCAATATACAGACAGACAGACTTATCAATATACACAGACAGACTTATCAATACACACAGACAGACTTATCAATACACACAGACAGACTTATCAATACACACAGACTTATCAATATACACAGACAGACTTATCAATATACACAGACAGACTTATCAATATACACAGACAGACTTATCAATACACACAGACAGACTTATCAATACACACAGACTTATCAATATACACAGACAGACTTATCAATATACACACAGACAGACTTATCAATATACACAGACAGACTTATCAATACAGACAGACTTATCAATACAGACAGACTTATCAATACACACAGACAGACTTATCAATATACACAGACAGACTTATCAATATACAGACAGACTTATCAATACACACAGACAGACTTATCAATATACAGACAGACTTATCAATACACACAGACAGACTTTTCAATACAGACAGACTTATCAATACACACAGACAGACTTGTCAATACACACAGACAGACTTATCAATACACACAGACAGACTTATCAATATACACAGACTTATCAATACACACAGATTTATCAATATACACAGACTTATCAATACACACAGACAGATTTATCAATATACACAGACTTATCAATACACACAGATTTATCAATACACACAGACTTATCAATACACACAGACAGACTTATCAATACACACAGACAGACTTATCAATATACACAGACTTATCAATACACACAGACTTATCAATACACACAGACAGACTTATCAATATACAACAGACTTATCAATACACACAGAACAGACTTATCAATACACACAAGATTTATCAATACACACAGACAGACTTATCAATACACACAGACAGACTTATCAATAAACAGACAGACTTATCAATACACACAGACAGACTTGTCAATACACACAGACAGACTTATCATAACACACAGACAGACTTATCAATACACAACAGAAGAGACTTAATCAATTTCAATACCACAGACTTATCAATACACACAACAGACTTCATATACACAGATTAAAACACACGAGACAGACTTATCAATATACAGAGACAGACTTATCAATACACACAGACAGATTTGATCAATACACACAGACAGACTTATCAATACACACAGACAGACTTATCAATATACACAGACAACTTATCAATACACACAGATTTATCAATATACAGAGACAGACTTATCAATATACAGAGACAGACTTATCAATACACACAGACAGACTTATCAATATACAGAGACAGATTATCAATACACACGACAGACTTATCAATACACACAGACAGACTTATCAATACACACAGACAGACTTATCAATATACAGAGACACTTATCAATATACACAGACAGACTTATCAATATACACAGACAGACTTATCAATATACACAGACAGACTTATCAATATACACAGACAGACTTGTCAATACAGACAGACTTATCAATACACACAGATAGACTTATCAATACACACACAGACTTATCAATATACACAAACAGACAGACTTATCAATATACACACAGACTTATCAATACACACAGACTTATCAATTATACACAGACAGACGTGTCAATACACACAGACAGACTTATCAATACACACACACAGACTTATCAACACACACACACAGACTTATCAATATACACAGACTTATCAATATACACAGGCAGACTTATCAATATACACAGACAGACTTATCAATACACACAGACAGACTTATCAATATACACAGACAGACTTATCAATATACACAGACAGACTTATCAATATACACAGACACTTATCAATATACACAGACAGACTTATCAATATACACAGACAGACTTGTCAATACAGACTTATCAATATACACAGACAGACTTATCAATATACACAGACAGACTTATCAATATACACAGACAGACTTGTCAATACAGACAGACTTATCAATATACACAGACAAACTTATCAATAATAATAATAATAATAATGTTTATTTATATAGCGCATATTCCATGCAAACATGCTCACCAGCGCTTTACATTTCGCAAAACAAAAAATGTTCACAACTACGTATACAATGAGAAAACAACCACCATCAAAGCTACACAAGTAAGAAGATACATCAAAAACCACAGAATATTCAAGTTCAAACACTGACTTACGCAATGAAACAACAACAGACCTTTCGTAATAATAATAATAATAATAATAATGAGCATTTATATAGCGCACAGTCCAAAAAATTGCTTCTGGCGCTTTACAAGTACACACACACACACACACAGACACACACACACACACACACACACACACACACACACACACACACACACACACACACACACGCACGCACGCACGCACGCACGCACGCACACACACACACAAACACACACACACACAACATACACGATCACAGGTTGTCAATATCATAAGCATAAAGAAGAAGCACCACGAAGAGGAGAAGTCAGCACGAGAACAGATGTGTTTTGAGTGAGGTTTTGAAAGAGGTAATAGACTCTGCGTGCCTGAGAGGAGTTGGTAGGGTATTCCACGTAGTGGGAGCCTGGTAAGAGAAAGATCGTTGGCCATAAGTTTTTGTCCTCACAGAGGGAATGCGGAGAAGTCTAGTGTCAGATGAAGAGCGGAGAGAGCGAGAAGGAGTGTAAATGTGAACAAGTTCAGAGAGGTATTCAGGGCCAGTGCCAGAGACAGCATGGTAGGTCAGTGAAGAAATTTTGTAATCTATCCTGTCTGAGATGGGAAGCCAGTGAAGTGAGTGAAGCAAAGGAGAGACATGTTCAAATTTAGAGGACCTACAAACCAGACGGGCGGCATTATTCTGTATTCGTTGAAGTCTATGTAAGAGATGTTTAGGAAGTCCAACCAAAAGAGAGTTGCAATAGTCAAGTTTAGAGAAGATGAAAGCACAGACTAGAGTTTTAGTAGCGTCAGCAGACAGGAGGTGGCGGACAGAGCTAATCTTCCGAAGTTCAAAGTAAGCACTTCTACAAACATTTGAGATGTGTTGCTGAAAAGAGAGGGTTTGGTCAAGAGTGACCCCGAGACTGCGAACAGCGGAAGAAAAGGGAACTGTGATATTGCCCATTTCAAGAGAAGTGGGCAAAGATGGTTGGCTGAGAAATTTCTTGGGGCAAGCTAGGAGGAGTTCCGTTTTGTCATCATTTAGCTGAAGTTTATTTTGTGTCATCCATACCTTCAGGTCTGCAATGCACCCCTGCGTCCGAGCCATCAGCCCATCAATTTCATCAATGGAAGCCGACTGATGAACCTGAGTATCATCAGCGAAGCTCTCATGTGACATGGCGTGACGACTGATGACATCGGACACAGGTGACGCATACAGCACAAAAAGCATGGGTCCCAGAACAGACCCTTGTGGGACGCCGGAAGACAGAACAGATGGTTCAGA
>CM060312.1:4061739-4081739 GCA_030674185.1 Monoplex corrugatus | reverse complement strand
CCAACACACAGATACCAGCTGGTGGACAAAGGGTGGCTTACCACTTCTCCCAACACACAGGTACCAGCTGGTGGACAAAGGGTGGCTTACCACTTCTCCCAACACACAGATACCAGCTGGTGGACAAAGGGTGGCTTACCACTTCTCCCAACACACAGATACCAGCTGGTGGACAAAGGGTGGCTTACCACTTCTCCCAACACACAGGTACCAGCTGGTGGACAAACGATGGCTTACCATTTTTCCCAACTAGTGGACAAAGGATGGCTTACTACTTCTCCCAACACCCAACTAGAGGACAAAGGATGGCTTATTACTTCTCCCAACCAGTGGACAAAGGATGGCTCACCACTTCTCCCAACCAGTGGACAAAGGATGGCTTACCACTTCTCCCAACCAGTGGACAAAGGATGGCTTACCACTTCTCCCAACACACAGGTACCAGCTGGTGGACAAAGGATGGCTTATCACTTTTCCCAACCAGTGGACAAGGGATGGCTTACCACTTTTCCCAACCAGTGGACAAAGGATGGCTTACCACTTTTCCCAACCAGTGGACAAAGGATGGATTACCACTTTTCCCAACCAGTGGACAAGGGATGGCTTACCACTTTTCCCAACCAGTGGACAAAGGATGGCTTACCACTTTTCCCAACCAGTGGACAAAGGATGGCTTACCACTTCTCCCAACCAGTGGACAAAGGATGGCTTACCACTTTTCCCAACCAGTGGACAAGGGATGGATTACCACTTTTCCCAACCAGTGGACAAAGGATGGCTTACCACTTCTCCCAACCAGTGGACAAAGGATGGCTTACCACTTCTCCCAACCAGTGGACAAGGGATGGATTACCACATCTCCCAACACCCAACTGGTGGACAAAGGATGGCTTACCCCTTCTCCCAACTCCCAACTGGTGGACAAAGGATGGCTTACCCCTTCTCCCAACTCCCAACTGGTGGACAAAGGACGGCTTACCCCTTCTCCCAACACCCAACTGGTGGACAAAGGACGGCTTACCCCTTCTCCCAACTGGTGGACAAAGGACGGCTTACCCCTTCTCCCAACTCCCAACTAGTGGACAAAGGATGGCTTACCCCTTCTCCCAACATCCAACTGGTGGACAAAGGATGGCTTACCCCTTCTCCCAACACCCAACTGGTGGACAAAGGATGGCTTGCCCTTCTCCCAACACCCAACTGGTGGACAAAGGACGGCTTACCCCTTCTCCCAACTGGTGGACAAAGGACGGCTTACCCCTTCTCCCAACTCCCAACTGGTGGACAAAGGAAGGCTTACCCCTTCTCCCAACACCCAGGCCAACAACAGAATTATGTGCAGACCTGTTACTGCTGAAATCCCATTTGCCATGTGCAGGCGTATCATCATCATCATCATCATCATCACCATCACCATCATCATCATCATCATCATCAGGTACCTTGCCGCATGGCGTTGGCGATTATAGACTTCCATCTGTCTCTATCTCTTGTTGCCTCAAGCATCTCTACCACCCTCCTTGTCTTCAGCCACTCTGCAAGTCCGTCTAGTATCTTCTCCCTGGGTCTACCCGGTGCTCTCTTTCCCTCCAGCTTTCCCACTGTGACCAGGTGCTCCAATTCCCCTTTCCTCATAAAATGGCCTATGAATGTTGCCTGCCTTTTCCTAATCTTCCTTATGAGTGATCTACTTGTGTCTGCCTCCATCTAGACTGTCTCGTTTGTTTTCTTTGCTGTC
This sequence comes from Monoplex corrugatus, assembly GCA_030674185.1. Classification (NCBI taxonomy): domain Eukaryota; kingdom Metazoa; phylum Mollusca; class Gastropoda; order Littorinimorpha; family Ranellidae; genus Monoplex; species Monoplex corrugatus. Next base: position 4,080,001 of record CM060312.1, on the reverse strand, counting down.
CATGGAACTCTCAACATTCTTCTTAGAAACCACATCTCGGCTGCCTCAATCTTGTTCTGGCTTTGCTTGTTGACTGTCCACACCTCACATCCGTACAACAGTATTGGTTCTACATAATATTCAAGAACTCTTTTCCTGATGTTAATTGATAGGCATTTGTTGGTAAGAATGCTTGTCATCTTCTTGAATACTGTTTTGGCTTGGCCGATTCTGCTGGCTATTTCTGATGTGCATCTGCCGTCTGGTGAAATCATCGTTCCCAAGTATTTAAACTTATCAACCTGTCTCAAGGTTGTGCCGTTTGCTGTTATTTTGCATGAGGGGATGATTTCATGTTTTTTACTGATCACCATGACTTCAGTCTTCCTGCTGTTTAGTTCCAACCCCTTACCTTTGCTTTCTATTTCAAGTATATTCACAAGGTTTTGTAGGTCCCTTTCATTTTCTGCAATTAGCACGGTGTCATTTGCGTATCGAATGTTGCTTATCATTTTTCCTCCAACCTTTAATCCAGGGTCTTCTTCTAGGTTTCTCATGATATTTTCGCTGTAAAGTGAAAACAGATCTAGTGACAAAACACAACCCTGTCTGACTCCTCTTTTGATGTTTTGGAAAGAGCTTATATCGTTTTTCATTCTCATTGCAGCTGTTTGTTCCCAATACATATTTCTGATTATTTGTAGATCTTTTCCATCAATATTGAGTCTTTCTAGTTGGTTGATCAATTCTTCATGTCTTACCCGATCGAAAGCCTTGGTATAGTCAACAAAGGATAAATACAAATCCTTGTTCACCTCGATTGACCTCTCTATGATAGTTCTTAGGATGTATATGGCATTAATAGTTCCTTTCCCTTCCACAAACCCACACTGTTCATCTGCTATTTCTCTTTTGATTCTATTCCTTGTCCTCATCATGATTATTCTTAATAGGATCTTGGTTACATGACTCATCAAACTGATTGTGCGATGGAGTTCGCATTCTATATAGCCCCTGTCTTCTTTGGAAGTGCAATGAAAATTGATTTTGACATATCTTTGGGGATTTTTCCAGTGTCGTAAATTTCATTTAGGAGGACTGTTATTTTCTCTATACCGAATTCCTCCAGGGCTTAAATTTCATTTAGGACTGTTATTTTGTCAATACCAAATTCCTCCAGGGCTCTCTGGAGGAATTCGGTATAGGAAAAATAACAGTCCTCCTAAATGAAATTTACGACACTGGAAAAATCCCCAAAAGATATGTGTAGGCGAATGTGTAACACCAAATAAGTTCATTAGGTTGTACAGCTGTAGAGCCAAGGCTCCTTCTGCCCTCTCCATTATTATGTCTGAAGTGGTTTTGCTATGGTCGTTGGGAGGAGTTGAACCGAGTCAATCTTTTGTGCATCAGCAGTCGGTGCACCTTAAAAGGCCTCTACACCGCAGACACCTTGGTTCTTGTGACTGACTTGGTTCTTCTGACTGACTTGGTAGACACCTTGGTTCTTCTGACTGACTTGGTTCTTCTGACTGACTTGGTTCTTCTGACTGACTTGGTTCTTCTGACTGACTTGGTAGACACCTTGGTTCTTCTGACTGACTTGGTTCTTCTGACTGACTTGGTTCTTCTGACTGACTTGGTTCTTCTGACTGACTTGGTAGACACCTTGGTTCTTCTGACTGACTTGGTTCTTCTGACTGACTTGGTTCTTCTGACTGACTTGGTAGACACCTTGGTTCTTCTGACTGACTTGGTTCTTCTGACTGACTTGGTTCTTCTGACTGACTTGGTTCTTCTGACTGACTTGGTAGACACCTTGGTTCTTCTGACTGACTTGGTTCTTCTGACTGACTTGGTTCTTCTGACTGACTTGGTTCTTCTGACTGACTTGGTAGACACCTTGGTTCTTCTGACTGACTTGGTTCTTCTGACTGACTTGGTTCTTCTGACTGACTTGGTAGACACCTTGGTTCTTCTGACTGACTTGGTTCTTCTGACTGACTTGGTTCTTCTGACTGACTTGGTTCTTCTGACTGTCTTGGTTCTTCTGACTGACTTGGTTCTTGCCTGACTGACTTGGTTCTTCTGACTGACTTGGTTCTTGACTGACTGACTTGGTTCTTCTGACTGACTTGGTTCTTCTGACTCACTTGGTTCTTCTGACTGACTTGGTTCTTCTGACTGACTTGGTTCTTGACTGACTGACTTGGTTCTTCTGACTGACTTGGTTCTTCTGACTGACTTGGTTCTTCTGACTGACTTGGTTCTTGACTGACTTGGTTCTTCTGATGTAGTCTTTGTAGGAAGGAGGGGAAGGAGTTGTTACGGACCGTTCCTCCTTTGTATAAAGTGACGGTCCTATTTGTACAGGTGGCAGAGGCACGGTCCTATTTGTACAGGTGGCAGAGGCACGGTCCTAGTTGTACAGGTGGCAGAGGCATTACCTGCAACCAACAATTTCATAAACACTACAAAGACTCAGCCAGAGGAACCAAGGTGTCTGCGGTGTGGAGGCCTTGTAAGGTGCACCGACTGCTGATGCACAAAGGTTTGACTCAGTTCAACTCCTCCCAACGACCTTAGCAAGTCAACCACTTCAGACATAGCAGCGACCACAGCAAGTCAACCACTTCAGACATAGCAACGACCATAGCAAGTCCACTTCAGACATAGCAACGACCATAGCAAGACAACCACTTCAGACATAGCAACGACCATAGCAAGACAACCACTTCAGACATAGCAACGACCATAGCAAGTCAGCCACTTCGGACATAGCAACGACCATAGCAAGACAACCACTTCAGACATAGCAACGACCATAGCAAGACAACCACTTCAGACATAGCAACGACCATAGCAAGTCGGCCACTTCAGACATAGCAACGACCATAGCAAGTCGGCCACTTCAGACATAGCAACGACCATAGCAAGACAACCATTTCAGACAGTGGAGAGGGCAGAACGATCCTTGGCCCATCCGTGATCTGAACCCAAGTTTTTCATATCCCTTAGCAGCTTTATCCACTAAGCCACACACCCCAGGAAGTATTTTGAAAACGACGTGTTACTGTTTCTCATTAATTCTAAATGTAATGGATTATACAAATTAGAGCGATCGACGAGTCTTTCCTTGTTCGTGTGTCTGATGTTTGTTTTTGAGTGTACAGTAAACCAACACATGCTGACAACGGACTAACGTCAGTGAGTCAATACAACGGACACTAATGACAGAGCATTGACTGAAATTATTAAATGAACGTACGTCTGGGCAGTCAGGATGTGATAAAACAAACAAACAAAAACAAAACAAAACAAAACGAACAAACGAACAAAAACCATGAACACTCAGGCCTACAGGTCAACACAATGACGGGAGAGAGGTGGCAGAATGGTTCAGACGTTCGCCTGCCAATAACCAAAATCGAGGTTCCAGGGTTCGGGTCCCGTAAAGGCCTCGACTTTTCTCCTCAGTTTGACCGGAAAATAGAACTGAATGTCCAGCCCTTCGTAAGGAGACGAAAAACGAATGGGACCCGAATGTGTTCTCACCCGAGTACACAGAGAGATCCACGGCAGTTGAAAATCGTAAAGAACATGGCATTGCCCGGCTGTCTTGGCAGACAATACTGGAGAGATGGGTTCATTTCCCTGGTCCTTCCCCTTGAAGGATATTTAGCCTTCTTGCCTTTCTAAACTCCTTGTAGAAATAGATAGATAAATAAGAAAACAAACAAACAAAAATTGAAAATGGCTGGTGCTGCACCGCCCTGTCAGCGGAGAGATCTGCCCGAGTTTCATGGACATGGTAAACCCACTGTGACAAACAGAAATGAATACGACTGTGTGTGGAAAGACAACTGACGGATGCCGTGATGGTGTGATAAACACAACACACTGACTGGGTGAAGGAGAAACAGAAAACTCTTGTTGCCTTGCCACAGTCAGGGGAGGTAACCGTTGATGCTGCCGATACTGTCACCGTCACTTTGACAAGTATAAAATCTACATCTACTGAACACACATTTTATATAAAAAGGGAGGTTGTAAGAATGGCCTGACCATTTTTTTCTTTTCTTCTAGTTTTTATACGCCTCGTCTACCTCAGAATATATCAAATTACCGCAATGTATCCAATTAAACACTGTACATGGCGACACGTCTGAATGGATTCACATAAACAAGACGGAATTAAAAACCGGTATTAACTGTTAACTGGCCTGGCCGGGTCAATGGCACTAGATGTCAGTCATATGTCTACGTGGGAGGTAGTCCGTGATTCTTGTTTTTGTTTGTTTGTTTGTTTTTTGTATCGATATTTCTGTGATGCATGTATGCATATTGCTTTGCCCACACCGTTGTGACATTGACATCAACTTCTGCCGATGTAATGTCTTTATGACCTGGAACTTACAATACTTCCACTACCAGATGTACACTGATGATGCCAACCATTCACATCACGTTTAACCAATGTGCTAATCATACTGATCTGGAACTTACAACACCATGACAACTGTCTTAAAAGCTTACAGGATGCACACTGGTCTTGTTAACCGTTCACATCATCTTCAGCCAATATGCTATCTTCATGACCCTAGACCATCAATTCTCATGCTTTTGTAAAGCACATAAACTATTGGCATATATCATCATCATCATCATCATGCAGTGCCCTGCCGCATGGCGTTGGCGACCATGGACTTCCAACCATCTCTATCTCTCGTTGTCCCCAGCATCTCCCCCACCCTCCTCATCCCCAGCCACTCTGCAAGTCCGTCCAGCATTTTCTCCCTGGGTCTACCTGGTGCTCTCTTTCCCTCCAGCTTTCCCGTTGTGACCAGGTGTTCCAAATCCCCTTTCCTCATAAAATGGCCTATAAAAATTTGCTTGTCTTTTCCTAATCTTCCTTATGAGTGATCTACTTGTGTCTGCCTCCATCAAGACTGTCTCGTTTGTTTTCTTTGCTGTCCATGGAACTCTCAACATTCTTCTTAGAAACCACACCTCGGCTGCCTCGATCCTGCTCTGGCTTTGCTTGCTGACTGTCCACGCCTCGCATCCGTACAACAGTATTGGTTCTATATGACATTCAAGGACTTTGGACAGGAGAAAGGCATATGTATAAAACAGTCAATATTCTGTTATATATTATTTCTATAACTTGTTTCACATTCGTGTTATGATTCATATGCTTTGTAATATACTTATGTTGTGCGTGTAGAATAGCAAGGACTAGCTATAAGACGGGTGCAACAGGACCTAATGCTACTATCCTTGACAAATAAAGCGTTTTGAAATCCCAAGTCTGAAAATTTGCACTATGAATTAACTGGAACCAGAAGAACAAGAAAACCAATGTAAGCGTGTATTTAACAAAACAAGCACAAATTTTCGTTTGTCAAGCGCGAACGCACGGTCACAAACAGACCACAAATACCAAACAACGGATAATAAAAACAGGACTAAAAACTTCCCTGCTGCCTCGTCCAGTGGATAAAAAGGGACCAAATAGAATGCCCATGTCTTCATGAGCAGTAGTAAGAAGTGGGGAGAGGGGAGGCAACTATGATGTCAAAGGGGAAGTGAGATGAGTTCTGCAATTTTGAGAAGTGGACATGCCATATTAGTATCGCCCTGAATGAATGAACTGTTTTGTAGATATTGTTATCTGGTGATGCTGACCATTCACACTGCCTGCAGCCAACGGGCACATCGGTATGACCTTACACTTACAATACTTGTATTGTGAGAGGCGTTGGTGATGGTGCCAGATATGCATTGGTGATGCTGTGAGATTGATGATGCTGTGAGATATACATTGGTGATGCTGTGAGATTGGTGATGCTGTGAGATATACATTGGTGATGCTGTGAGATTGGTGATGCTGTGAGATTGGTGATGCTGTGAGATATACATTGGTGATGCTGTGAGATTGGTGATGCTGTGAGATATACATTGGTGATGCTGTGAGATTGGTGATGCTGTGAGATTGGTGATGCTGTGAGATTGGTGATGCTGAGATATACATTGGTGATGCTGTGAGATTGGTGATGCTGAGATATACATTGGTGATGCTGTGAGATATACATTGGTGATGCTGTGAGATTGGTGATGCTGTGAGATATACATTGGTGATGCTGTGAGATTGGTGATGCTGTGAGATATACATTGGTGATGCTGTGAGATATACATTGGTGATGCTGTGAGATATACATTGGTGATGCTGTGAGATATACATTGGTGATGCTGTGAGATTGGTGATGCTGTGAGATATACATTGGTGATGCTGTGAGATTGGTGATGCTGTGAGATATACATTGGTGATGCTGTGAGATTGGTGATGCTGTGAGATATACATTGGTGATGCTGTGAGATTGGTGATGCTGTGAGATATACATTGGTGATGCTGTGAGATTGGTGATGCTGTGAGATATACATTGGTGATGCTGTGAGATTGGTGATGCTGAGATATACATTGGTGATGCTGTGAGATTGGTGATGCTGTGAGATATACATTGGTGATGCTGTGAGATATACATTGGTGATGCTGTGAGATATACATTGGTGATGCTGTGAGATATACATTGGTGATGCTGTGAGATATGCATTGGTGATGCTGTGAGATTGGTGATGCTGTGAGATTGGTGATGCTGTGAGATATACACTGGTGATGCTGTGAGATATGCATTGGTGATGCTGAGATATACATTGGTGATGCTGTGAGATATACACTGGTGATGCTGTGAGATATGCATTGGTGATGCTGTGAGATATACACTGGTGATGCTGTGAGATTGGTGATGCTGTGAGATATACATTGGTGATGCTGTGAGATTGGTGATGCTGTGAGATATACATTGGTGATGCTGTGAGATTGGTGATGCTGTGAGATATACATTGGTGATGCTGTGAGATATACATTGGTGATGCTGTGAGATATGCATTGGTGATGCTGTGAGATATACACTGGTGATGCTGTGAGATATACATTGGTGATGCTGTGAGATTGGTGATGCTGTGAGATATACATTGGTGATGCTGTGAGATATACATTGGTGATGCTGTGAGATTTGTGATGCTGTGAGATATACATTGGTGATGCTGTGAGATTGGTGATGCTGTGAGATATACACTGGTGATGCTGTGAGATTGGTGATGCTGTGAGATATACACTGGTGATGCTGTGAGATTGGTGATGCTGTGAGATTGGTGATGCTGTGAGATTGGTGATGCTGTGAGATATACACTGGTGATGCTGTGAGATTGGTGATGCTGTGAGATATACACTGGTGATGCTGTGAGATATGCACTGGTGATGCTGTGAGATATACACTGGTGATGCTGTGAGATATACACTGGTGATGCTGTGAGATATACATTGGTGATGCTGTGAGATATACATTGGTGATGCTGTGAGATTGGTGATGCTGTGAGATATACATTGGTGATGCTGTGAGATATACATTGGTGATGCTGTGAGATTGGTGATGCTGTGAGATATACATTGGTGATGCTGTGAGATTGGTGATGCTGTGAGATATACACTGGTGATGCTGTGAGATATACACTGGTGATGCTGTGAGATATGCATTGGTGATGCTGTGATATATACATTGGTGATGCTAATCATCACACCACCTTTAGCCTGTGTGTTGATCTTTATGACTTGATACAATACTTGTGTTGTGAGTTTAACAGACGATCATCTTGTATATGATGTACACTGCTGATGCTGACCATCACATTACCTTCAGCCATCTTTACGATCTCAGACTTACACTTGCGCTGTGTCGTACACGATGTTTGTCTTTATCATATGGGCCAGGTAGTCAGTCCTGTGATAGGTGCACAAGACACACGTCACTCTACGTCCGTCGCTCATTTGACAGCTGACACTTCACATTATCCTACCTGAAATCCCCTCATGCAATATAAAAGCAAACGGCACAACCTTGACACAGGTTGATAAGTTTCAATATCTGGGAAAGGTCATCTCACCAGACGGCAGATGCACATCAGATATAGCCAGCAGAATCGGCCAAGCCAAAACAACATTCATGAAGATGAAAAGCATTCTTACCAACAAATGCCTATCAATTAACATCAGGAAGAGAGTCCTTGAATGCTATATAGAACCAATAATGTTATACGGTTGGAGGCGTGGACAGTCAACACGCAAATCCAGAACAAGATTGAGGCAGCCGAGATGTGGTTTCTAAGAAGAACGATGAGAGTTCCATGGACAGCAAAGAAAAACGAGACAGTCTTGATGTTGGCAGACACAAGAAGATCATTGGTAAGGAAGATTAGGAAAAGACATTTATAGGCCATTTTATGAGGAAAGGGGAATTAGAGCACCTGGTCATGGCGGGGGGTGGGGACTGGAGGGAGGGGAGCGCAGGACTTGCAGGGTGGCTGGGGTCAGAGAGGGTGTGGGATGTGCTTGCGGAGGCGGGGGATGGATGCGTGTGGAGGGTCATGGTCGCCGGAGCCATGCGGCAGGGCACATGTGATGATGATGATTATCCTCCACCCTCCCTCCCCGGCGCCTCCATAAAGAAGCTGACAAGACAACAAAGGGAAGAGATCTGGCCGACATCCCCTCAGTCTGCCGGTGAAGCTGTACAGGCCTGTGGATGGCCTACAGATGATGGCTGTTTTATTCTCCAGGTGGGACGGCGAACGAGAAGAAGAAGAAAGACGACGCATTTCACCAGGCAATAACAGATCACAAACATCTCTGCCAGGTTTCTCTAAGATAAGAGCGTGGGTGGGGCAAAATGACACGCTCAGTGCACACATTTTCGTCTTCAACAGATGTAGCACGTCAACGTGGCCAATGTAACCAAGTGGTCAGTGTAACCAAGTGATCAATGTGACCAGTGTAACCAAGTGATCAGTGTAACCAAGTGGTCAGTGTAACCAAGTGGTCAGTGTAACCAAGTAATCAGTGCGACCAGTGTAACCAAGTGGTCAGTGTAACCAAGTGATCAGTGTAACCAAGTGATCAGTGCGACCAGTGTAACCAAGTGGTCAGTGTAACCAAGTAATCAGTGTGACCAGTGTAACCAAGTGGTCAGTGTAACCAAGTGATCAGTGTAAACAAGTGATCAGTGTAAACAAGTGGTCAGTGTAACCAAGCGATCAGTGTAACCAAGTGGTCAGTGTAACCAAGTGATCAGTGTAACCAAGTGGTCAGTGTAACCAAGTGATCAATGTGACCAGTGTAACCAAGTGACCAGTGTAACCAAGTGATAGTGTAACCAAGTGATAGTGTAACCAAGTGATCAGTGTAACCAAGTGGGCCAGTGTAACCAAGTGGTCAAGGTAACTATGTAACCAAGCGGTCGGTGTAACCAAGCGGTCGATGTAGCCAAGCGGTCGGTGTAACCAAGCGGTTGGTGTAACCAAGCGGTCGGTGTAACCAAGTTGTCAGTGCAACCAAGTGGTCAGTGTAACCAAGTGGTCAGTGTAACCAAGTGATCAGTATAACCAAGTGATCAGTGTAACCAAGTGGTCAAGCTAACTAATGTAACCAAGTGGTCGGTGTAACCAAGTGGTCAGTATAACCAAGTGGTCAGTATAACCAAGTGGTCAGTGCAACCAAGTGGTCACTGTAACCAAGTGGTCAGTGCAACCAAGTGGTCAGTGTAACCAAGTGGTCAGTGTAACCAAGTGGTCAGTGTCACGGGCTACAGATTGATCAGATGGTCGGGGTTCAAACCGCCATCAGTCCAGAAGAAACACTGTGGCCATTTGAGCCCAATTGGCTCCTGCTCAGAGCTGAGCGTGCTATGTGCTCCTTGGTGAGGCTTGGACCACACAGTTGAGTCTCAACCACATCACCGATGCACCACTGAGGGTTTTGCTCAAATTACCTAACCTGCAGGTGTCTGTGTCCCTCAGGCCTGGACCGTACCAGACTATTGCATGACAGTAAGAGTGCTGTACTGCCCTGCCATGCGGTCTCAATCCAAAATGACACTCCATGAGATCAGAACTACCATTCGCACTGCTTCACATCAATACAGCATTGTATATACATAAAAAATATAACAAAAACTGTCCGCGATTGTGTGGCCCTTCCAGTCCTGCTGTCCTGGTGACCTCAATGTTGGTGAGTTGGACAGATGACAGGAGTGGCATGGAGACTGTGTCATTGGAGCGTTGCAAAAGGCGAGACAGAAGCAAGAACAACAACAACAAGGAGACTGTGTCAAAGGGGCGTTGCAAAAGACAAGAACAGCAACAACAACAACAACAACAAAAGCTTACAGAACGTGAACCCCGTCTCAATTTCCAGCACATACCTCAGAAACACGTAACTACATGTGAACCACATCCCTAGTCCAGGCACAAGCTGCTTCCTTGTTCCACGCGGACAAACTTCCCCATTATACGTATAACAGATCTCATCAATATTCATAGCACGAGAACCAATCGATACACACTTCCGGTCCTCAAGTAACCCGATAATCTGTCAACTGTCAGAATCTGCCGCCATCACATAACTGACTCTGTCACACTTATCCCAGCTTCCCTCGTCACCCCATTTCCACAATCACCTCATACGCACGCGCTCGCACGCACACACACATATACCTCACACGCACGCACACACACATATACCTCACACACACACACGCACGCACGAACGCGCTCGCTCACGGTTACACTATACAATTTACGTTTAGAATCTGCAATTAGCGGACAACGGGTTTAGACTCCCATCATATCCATCCCCTCCTGGTTCAACCCCCTTCCACACACAACCTACAGAGAGAGAGAGAGAGAGAGAGGTGGGGGAGAAGAAGAAGAAAAAGAAGAACAACAAAATAAAAAAGGGTGGCTTTGCACTGTGGGCGATGCACTCTCAGGATAAGCATTTCAAACGTCACATGGTAAATCCATTGTGACCCAAAAGAAATCACTACAAATACAAACTGCGGTACCTTCTTAAATCAAAGGCTGTCAGTTGACCTCGGAAAAATCTTGGCATGACGGCAGGCCAGATCGTGTCCTTTTAACTTTCATCTTTCCGAGTAACAACCCTCACCCTACCCTCATCCAAAGCCTCCACAAGGTTTCACATGCGAGAAGAATGGAAGTCCTTTCGTTAAGTAATATATAACATTAGATTTGATTTTATCAAGATTTTGCGCTATATAAATATTGTAATTGTAATTGTTATACTCGGTCACAACACCAGATTTCCTACTCAGACAGCCTCCCCGGTCGGTTAGTCTTGAAATTGAAATCTAAATCAAAGTAATTGCCATCGTTTAAGCGAACAGGACTCAGAAAAGAAAAAAAAAGAAATAGAAGACGTACTTAATATAACGAAAGAAAGACAACACAGAATAACTACACTTCACTGAGCGGGAGACAAAACAAACCAGTAGACAACTTCTTTAATGTCACACTGAGCTGGAGTAAATGCCTTTTATTCATGGACTTACATTTGTGTTTATCCAGTCTGTGAATAATCAGCCTAATATGTAGACCACTGGTTTGCTTTTTCTTTTGTTTTTGTCCCACTTTCTACGCAACTTAATGTCAACAGAAGACAGGATGATGGATGACGACGGGGATGATAATCTTGGTGCTGTGAAGTTCCATTCCAAACCAAGCCTGCGTGACAGGGCTGTACTCTACCCTTCCTCTCAAAAAATATCCTGGCGTCAACCAGGCCCGAGAGATACAGACACCTGCAGTGCTGGTCAGGAAATTCGAGCAAACATCGTGAAAGACGCATTCATGAAGTGAATGAGACTTGACTGCATGATCCCAGCCTTCCCAATGAGCCCACAGCACACTCAACTCTGGGTGGGAGCTGGTTGAGTTAGAAAAATCCCACAACGATTTTTGATGGGATTCGAACTCCCAGTCTGCCAGTCATCAGTCCACTGTTAATTACTGCACCATGGTGATTGGTAGCTTACTGACTCTTCACCAGACCCGTGGAAGAAGCCTGTAAAACACAGGATACAGTCTGAGCTCTTTCCATTTGTCAAGTGACGACACTGACAGTATCGCTAGCAGTTGTGAAAGAACTGGCGTCTTCTAATGACAATCGACCAATCACCATCGACGGGTTTCCCGGGAAGAAAAGCGTCATGCGTCTCGTCATTTCACCGCCACCAGTAGCCACAGTTGTCAAGGTGACGCAAGTCACAGGCACAGGAAAGTGGAAATTAACAGAGACGACACGCAGAAAGAGACTGTCAATAAGTTCTCGCTAACAAGCAACCAGTATGCTCTCACTAACAAGCAGTATGTTCTCGCTAACAAGCAGTATGCCCTCTCTAACAAGCAGTATGCTCTCGCTAACAAGCAGTATGCTCTCGCTAACAAGCAGTATGTTCTCGCTAACAACCAGTATGCCCTCTCTAACAAGCAGTATGCTCTCGCTAACAAGCAGTATGCCCTCTCTAACAAGCAGTATGCTCTCGCTAACAAGCAGTATGTTCTCGCTAAGAAGCAGTATGCTCTCTCTAACAAACAGTATGCTCTCTCTAACAAGCAGTATGCTCTCGCTAACAAGCAGTATGCCCTCTCTAACAAGCAGTATGCTCTCGTTACCAAGCAGTATGTTTTCGCTAACAAGCAGTATGTTCTCTCTAACAAGCAGTATGCTCTCGCTAACAAGCAGTATGCTCTCGCTAACAAGCAGTATGCTCTCGCTAACAAGCAGTATGCTCTCGCTAACAAACAGTACGCTCTCGCTAACAAGCAGTATGCTCTCGCTAACAAGCAGTATGCTCTCGCTAACAAGCAGTATGTTCTCTCTAACAAACAGTATGCTCTCGCTAACAAGCAGTATGCTCTCGCTAACAAGCAGTATGTTTTCGCTAACAAGCAGTATGCTCTCGCTAACAATACGCTCTCGCTAACAAGCAGTATGCTCTCGCTAACAAGCAGTATGCTCTCGCTAACAAGCTGCATGTTCTCGCTAGCAGTATGTTTTCGCTAACAAATATGTTCTCGCTAACAAACAGTACGTTCGGGTTAACAAGCAGCCATGCGCTAGTATGCTCTCGCTATTCCTGACAGACAGCAGGTTTTTGACAGTCTACAATCGCTTGCTGACATCTTAACAAATCTCAGTGGGCCTCCAGAGCTCAGTTGGTTGAGCGGTGGATTCACATGTTGATGGTTGTGGGTTCCAACCTTGAGATACGCTACAATAAACTGGTCTCCTTACTGCCTGTCTTAACATAATTGTTGCTCTGGTGGTGTCAGTATAGGATTAGATAAGTCCCGAACCCCCCTTCCCCCACTTCTCTGGGATGGTTATCCCCGTCGGCCACATCACATGAGATGGGTACTGACGTAAAACTGAACAAAATTACTATCATCCATCACTATCATAATTGTTGTAATACACTACTATCATCTATCACTATCATAATTGTTCTAATACATAACTATCATCCATCACTATCATAATTGTTGTAATACACTACTATCATCCATCACTATCATAATTGTTCTAATACATAACTATCATCCATCACTATCATAATTGTTGTAATACACTACTATCATCCATCACTATCATGATTGTTGTAATACACTACTATCATCCATCACTATCATAATTGTTCTAATACATAACTATCATCTATCACTATCATAATTGTTCTAATACATAACTATCATCGCCTCACTATCATAATTGTTGTAATACACTACTATCATCCATCACTATCATAATTGTTCTAATACATAACTATCACCCTCTCACTATCATAATTGTTGTAATACATAACTATCATCCATCACTATCATAATTGTTGTAATACATAACTATCATCCATCACTATCATGATTGTTGTAATACACTATCATCCATCACTATCATGATTGTTGTAATACATAACTATCATCTATCACTATCATAATTGTTGTAATACATAACTATCATCCATCACTATCATAATTGTTGTAATACATAACTATCATCCATCACTATCATAATTGTTGTAATACATAACTATCATCTATCACTATCATGATTGTTGTAATACATAACTATCATCCATCACTATCATAATTGTTGTAATACACTACTATCATCCATCACTATCATAATTGTTGTAATACACTACTATCATCCATCACTATCATGATTGTTGTAATACATAACTATCATCCATCACTATCATGATTGCTGTAATACACTACTATCATCCATCACTATCATGATTGTTGTAATACATAACTATCATCCATCACTATCATAATTGTTGTAATACATAACTATCATCCATCAATATCATAATTGTTCTAATACATAACTATCATCCATCACTATCATAATTGTTCTAATACATAACTATCATCCATCACTATCATAATTGTTGTAATACATAACTATCATCCATCACTATCATAATTGTTCTAATACATAACTATCATCCATCACTATCATAATTGTTTTAATACATAACTATCATCCATCAATATCATAATTGTTCTAATACATTACTATCACCCTCTCACTATCATAATTGTTGTAATACATAACTATCATCCATCACTATCATAATTGTTCTAATACATAACTATCATCCATCACTATCATAATTGTTGTAATACATAACTATCATCCATCACTATCATAATTGTTGTAATACACTATTATCATCCATCAATATCATAATTGTTCTAATACATTACTATCACCCTCTCACTATCATAATTGTTGTAATACATAACTATCATCCATCACTATCATAATTGTTCTAATACATAACTATCATCCATCACTATCATAATTGTTGTAATACATAACTATCATCCATCACTATCATAATTGTTGTAATACACTATTATCATCCATCACTATCGATAATTGTTCTAATACACTACTATCATCCTCTCACTATCGATAATTGTTCTAATACATTACCACAATACCATCAGCATCATAATTGTTCTAATACATTACTACCATCCTCTATCATAATTGTTCTGTACACAACTTCCATTCCATCACTACCATAATGGTTCTAATACACTGCTATCATCCTGTCACGTCTCTGTGGTCTGTGTCGATGTTGATCGATCGTGTCAGCAATGACAGGCAGCAAAACCAGGCTTTGTGCCGGCTGCCACACGTTCTGTTCACAAATGGATTCCCTGCCTCTCTGGGAATTGGTGCCCGTGAGGTTTCTGCCTCCATCCGTCCCGGAAATTGTCTCCTTTCTCTTTCATTGTCTCCTTCTGTTGCTTTATGTCCTGTAGCAGTTTGATGGACAATGTACCATTAAGGCCGTCACGGTCACTTTCACTGTCCCTCTGTATGACCGCGTTGATATGCTACGCTACAATACGCCATATACCAACATAGGGAACAAAGGCCAAGGTCATCAGTTCCACTGTCATCCCCATCCTGACATACCAGTGTCAGACCTGGACCCTGACATACCAGTACCACACCTGGACCCCGACATACCACACATGGACCCTGACATACCAATAACACACATGGACCCTGACATACCAGTAACACACATGGACCCTGACATACCAGTAACACACATGGACCCTGACATACCAGTAACACACATGGACCCTGACATACCACACATGGACCCTGACATACCACACATGGACCCTGACATACCAATAACACACATGGACCCTGACATACCAGTACCACACATGGACCCTGACATACCAGTACCACACATGGACCCTGACATACCAGTACCACACATGGACCCTGACATACCACACATGGACCCTGACATACCAGTAACACACATGGACCCTGACATACCAGTACCAGACATGGACCCTGACATACCAGTACCACACATGGACCCTGACATACCAGTAACACACATGGACCCTGACATACCAGTACCAGACATGGACCCTGACATACCAGTACCACACCTGGACCCTGACATACCAGTATCACACATGGACCCTGACATACCAGTACCAGACATGGACCCTGACATACCAATAACACACATGGACCCTGACATACCAGTACCAGACATGGACCCTGACATACCAGTACCACACATGGACCCTGACATACCAATAACACACATGGACCCTGACATACCAGTACCAGACATGGACCCTGACATACCAATAACACACATGGACCCTGACATACCAGTACCACACATGGACCCTGACATACCAATAACACACATGGACCCTGACATACCAGTACCAGACATGGACCCTGACATACCAATAACACACATGGACCCTGACATACCAGTACCACACATGGACCCTGACATACCAATAACACACATGGACCCTGACATACCAGTACCAGACATGGACCCTGACATACCAATAACACACATGGACCCTGACATACCAATAACACACATGGACCCTGACATACCAATAACACACATGGACCCTGACATACCAATAACACACATGGACCCTGACATACCAATAACACACATGGACCCTGACATACCAATAACACACATGGACCCTGACATACCAGTACCAGACATGGACCCTGACATACCAGTATCACACCTGGACCCTGACATACCAGTACCAGACATGGACCCTGACATACCAGTACCACACCTGGACCCTGACATACCACACCTGGACCCTGACATACCAGTATCACACATGGACCCTGACATACCAGTACCAGACATGGACCCTGACATACCAGTACCAGACATGGACCCTGACATACCAGTACCAGACATGGACCCTGACATACCAGTATCACACATGGACCCTGACATACCAGTACCAGACATGGACCCTGACATACCAGTACCAGACATGGACCCTGACATACCAGTACCAGACATGGACCCTGACATACCAGTATCACACATGGACCCTGACATACCAGTACCAGACATGGACCCTGACATACCAGTACCAGACATGGACCCTGACATACCAGTACCAGACATGGACCCTGACATACCAGTATCACACATGGACCCTGACATACCAGTACCAGACATGGACCCTGACATACCAGTACCAGACATGGATCCTGACATACCAATACCACACATGGACCCTGACATACCAGTGCCACACATGGATCCTGACATACCAGTGCCACACATGGATCCTGACATACCAGTGCCACACATGGATCCTGACATACCAGTGCCACACATGGATCCTGACATACCAGTGCCACACATGGATCCTGACATACCAGTGCCACACATGGATCCTGACATACCAGTGCCACACATGGATCCTGACATACCAGTGCCACACATGGATCCTGACATACCAATACCACACATGGACCCTGACATACCAGTGCCACACATGGATCCTGACATACCAGTGCCACACATGGACCCTGCATACCAGTGCCAGACTGGACCCTGACATACCAGTACCACACCTGGACTCTGACATACCAGTGCCAGACCTGGACCCTGACATACCAGTACCACACCTGGACTCTGACATACCAGTGCCACATCTGGACCCTGACATACCAATACCACACCTGGACCCTGACATACCAGTACCACACCTGGACCCTGACATACCAGTGCCAGATCAGGACCCTGACATACCAGTACCACATCTGGACTCTGACACACCAGTACCAGATCAGGACCCTGACATACCAGTGCCACACCTGGACCCTGACATACCAGTACCACACCTGGACACTGACATACCAGTGCCAAATTAGGACCCTGACATACCAGTGCCACACTGGACCCTGACATACCAGTACCACACCTGGACCCTGACATACCAGTGCCAAATTAGGACCCTGACATACCAGTAACAGACCTGGACCCTGACATACCAGTGCCACACCTGGACCCTGACATACCAGTACCACATCTGGACTCTGACACACCAGTACCAGATCAGGACCCTGACACATCAGTACCACACCTGGACCCTGACATACCAGTACCAGATCAGGACCCTGACATACCAGTACCAGATCAGGACCCTGACACACCAGTGCCACACCTGGACCCTGACACATCAGTACCACACCTGGACCCTGACACACCAGTACCAGATCAGGACCCTGACACACCAGTACCAGATCAGGACCCTGACACACCAGTGCCACACCTGGACCCTGACACACCAGTGCCACACCTGGACCCTGACACACCAGTACCACACCTGGACCCTGACCAAGCCTAAGTGCACAAAATCACAACCTGTGAGACATTTTTTTGAGAGGAAACTGTCAACAAGAAACCCAAAGTGACACGATAAGAAACACCAAGTTCAAATGGTGGGGGAAAACCACCAGTCCACC
>CM060312.1:4028543-4061639 GCA_030674185.1 Monoplex corrugatus | reverse complement strand
GTCAACTCAGTACAGCAGGGCTCGGACTGCTCCCTGTTTGTGGACGATTTTGCAGTTTACGCAAGTGGAAGCTTCTATGCAGGCGTTCAGCGACGGATGCAGTTGTGTGTAGATAAGATCCAGCAGTGGGCAGAGACAAATGGGTTTACCTTTTTCGCAACCAAAACACAGTGTATTCATTTCCATAACCTGCGAGAATTCTTTGCTGCCCAGAAATTCGTCTGGGACAGTGCATCATTCCAGCTGTAAAAGAAGCTAAATTTTTGAATATTCGAGTTGTAGCTCATACAGACTGGGGTGCCGACAAGAAAACGCTCTACACACCTGTACAGAGCTTTAATTCGCTCTAAACTGGACTATGGCTGTGTAGTATATAGGTCTGCAGAGGTCGTACCTAAAGGCACTGGATCCCATTCACTATCAAGGGCTGCGCCTATGTCTTGGTGCATTCAGAACAACTCCTTGTGTATAGTTTGTATGCAGAGGCAGGAGAGCCTTCCCTGAGCAACCGTAGACGGAAACTAAGTTTAAATTTCTGTTTGAAACTGTTCTCTGAACCGGAAAACCCAGCCTAGACTGTCTTCAACCCCAGATTTGAAAGTGACTTTGAAAAACATCCAAAAGTGACTCCTCCTTTGGGGCTGCGTATCCGTCCCCATTTGGAAAAGGCAGATATAAATTTAGCACTTGTTAACGACTTCTCCAAGTTTCCAGATAGTCCACCATGGACGTTGAAAACACCGAAGGTTTGTTTTGATCTTGCTTCCTTCCGTAAAGACAATACCAGTGCACTGGCGTACGAAATCTTTTATGCAGAATTGTGTGAAAAATCTCCATCATCCCGCAGAATCTTCACTGATGGGTCCAAGTGTGATGA
This sequence comes from Monoplex corrugatus, assembly GCA_030674185.1. Lineage (NCBI taxonomy): Eukaryota > Metazoa > Mollusca > Gastropoda > Littorinimorpha > Ranellidae > Monoplex > Monoplex corrugatus. The sequence continues at coordinate 4,060,762 of CM060312.1, read as the reverse complement.
AGGTGTGGGCTGCCTTCTGAGTCCCTGCTTCAAACGTATTCCAATTGAAATGTTCAGTTTCAACTCTGAAACGTGCTCTGGTTTTACACTAAAAATGATCCCTCCACGAGTTTCTCATTTTTTCTGACTCCCTTTCTGCTTTGCAGGCAATCGCTTGCCGAAACAGTCACTCTGAACTTGTGAAGTTCTTTGAACTGTATTCTACTCTAGCAAATGACGGTTACGAGATTGTTTTTGCCTGGATTCCTGGCCATGTTGGTATTGGAGGCAATGAAAAGGCTGATTACCTGGCCAAGAAGGCTACAGTGACAAAGATGTCTAAGTCCGTGATCCCTTACACAGATGTCAAATCGAAAGTACACAGTTACGTAATAAATCTGTGGCAGGAGAATTATTGGAATAAACAGACAGATAACAAACTCTTCCAAATCCGCCCTGACCTGACAGAAATTCTCCCATCTGCTGCAGGAAACCGTAAGAAAGAGACAGTGTTATGTAGTTTACGCACGGGTCACACATCCTTCACTCACTCGTACATTTTGAAAAATGAAGAGGCACCATGGTGATAAACCATGTGATGAGCCTTTGAGCGTCCGACACCTCCTCCTCGATTGCTGGGACTTGTACGATGTGAACAAAAGCACTACACGGCAGATTCCTTAAAGGAGCTCTTCCGAGACGTCCCTCCTGATGCAATTTTCCAGTTTTTACAAGAGATCAAAAGATTTCACTATGTAATTAGTGTTTTTCTTTAATGGCATTTTAGATTTGCAAGGTTGACGGTGAGCATGGTTTTTATGTTTTTTGTCTTAACGGGTTGTTCTTTTCTTTTTGACGTGGTGTTAGCCCTGATATGGCTGTAGTGGTCGGCTGGGCTATAAGCAATATGAATTGAATTGGGGCTTATGGATTAAAGAAGAAAATATCTAGCATGGATCGCCCCTGTTTCCAAATGTCGGGACCATGCCAGTGCACAGGGTGTTGTACAAGCTGGAGAAGTCTGCCAGACAATTGTTTTTCTGTTTATAAAAAAAAGTAAAACTATCCGAACTGGAGAAAGTGAAATACTTCAATTGCTGTTTTATACAAACATTGGATGAGGCCGTTCGACCTACTCTTGCCATTCAAAAATATATAAATAACAATAAAAATAATAACGATAATAATAGTATCAATAATGATAACAATAATGAATATTAACAATAACAATGATAATAATAATATCAATAATAACATTAATTTTAATTCGTTAATACTTATTAATAACTGTGGAAAACGCATTGAAATGAAAAAAAAAACCAAAACATGACTGATAAACATCTGGGCACATTGTCACTCATGAATACAATTTTAACGATACAAAAGGGGAAAAATACATAAACATCATCGTTTACAGCCAACAGATACAACATGAGGACAAAAAAACATTCAACACCTATATGACACTCCAATCATTGCTGCAGCATATTTTATAGTGACTAAAAACAAAGAGGAAAAAAAGCACAAGACTTTATATGAACTGAATTAAACAACAACAACAACAACAAAGAAAAGCCAGCTGACCTGAAATGATTGATAGAGATACAGCAAGTCTCACAACTACACTACAAAAATAAGTTTTACACACACGCACGCACGTACACGCCGCACGCACACACACACACACACACACACACACACACACACACACACACACACACACACACACACACATCCCCACAGCAGTGTTTACAGTATAACTGGTTCACATTTCATAGGATTGATAATTGGGTACATCTGTTAAGTGCATTTCTCAGGGCTCCCACTTTTCCGCGAATTCGCGGATTTCCGCTAAACATTCCGCGAAAAAAAAAATTTTCCTGCGAAAAAAAAAAAACACTATAAAAAAACAACTATATATTAAGGTCAGATATGTCAGATTGCGCCGTTTTAAACAAAAATTTTCCAGGTGGGCAAGTCTCTCTCCCCCCCCCCCCCCCCCCCCGACACCCCCTGATTCTTCAGGGATTTTTGCTTTTCCTCAGTGGGAGCCCTGATTTCTGGCTGTGGGGAGGTGAGAGTGTGGGTTTGGAGGAAGTTAGGTTTAGGTCATTTATGCCCGTTTTTATATGTTTGGTGTCCTTAGGTATGCTGAAGTTTGTATTCAGATGTATTTTTGAATCCCCTGTGTGTTGGATTGGACAGAGTGGTCAACGCCAGGGGCTGGTCCTTAGATTGTGTGGCGTGAATGCATTGATATGTGTACTTAGATTTGTGCGTGTTTAAGTTTCATTAGATTTGGCGTGAATGCATGATATGGTACTTGCAGTTGTGTGGGCTGTAAAATACAATAATTGTACTACATTGTGTCGTGAATACAGTGATATGTAAACTTAATTTGGCGTGAATACAAATGTTAACTTATGGGTTCGTGTGGGGTGACTACATGTGTTGTCATGATTCAATGTTGCGTAAACATGATATTGTTGACAGATTGTGTAGCGTGAATGCTTGATATGTGTACTAATGTGTGACGTGAATGCAGTGATATGTGTACTTTTTTTTTTTCCTGTTTAAGTTTTCAATGTTTTGAGACGGTTTATCGCCCTGATATGGCTCTGCGCAGTCGGCTGGGCTTTAAACAATAACAATAACAGTACCACCAGTTCACTGTCGTACAAGTCGTTTTATGAACAACTGTAAAATTTCCGTCATCCCACAAACTCTTAACTGATGGATCCAAGTCTGATGGTGTTGCTACTGCTGCCTTCTGTTCCATAATTCCCAATCGTTCATTTTCAAAACATATTCTGTCTGACAGTTCAGTTTACACTGCTGAACTGACTGCTGTGGCTTTGACACTAAAAATGGTGTCCCAATCCAAACATAAAGATTTTATAATTTTTTCTGACTCCCTTTCTGCTTTGCAGGCAATTGCTGACCGAAACATTTGTCACCCTGAACTTGTGAAGTTTGAACTTTTTTCTGCTCTTACAGATGATGGTTACCGGATTGTTTTTGCCTGGATTCCTGGCCATGTTGGTATTGGAGGCAATGAAAAGGCTGGCTGCCTGGCCAAGAAGGCCACAAGCGAAAAGATGTCTAAATCCTTGATTCCTTACACAGATGTCAAATCGAAAGTACACAGTTACGTGAGAAATCTGTGGCAGGAGATTGGAATGAACAGACAGATAACAAACTCTTCCAAATCCACAGATAACAAACTCTTCCAAATCCACAGATAACAAACTCTTCCAAATCCACAGATAACAAACTTCCAAATCCACAGATAACACTTTTCCAAATCCACAGATAACACTTTTCCAAATCCGCCGTAACCTAAAAGAAATTCTTTTATCTGCTGCAGGAAGAGATAGTGTTATGTAGGTTACACACGGGTCACACATCCTCCACTCAGTCGTACCTTTTATAAAATGAAGCACCATGGTGTATACCGTGTGACAAGCCGTTGAGCATCTTTTTCGATTGCTGGGACTTGTACGATGTGAGACAAAAGCACTACACGGTGGACTCCTTAAAGAACCTCTTCCGAGACGTCCCTCCTGATGCAATTTTCCAGTTTTTACAAGAGATCAATAGATTTCACCTGATATGATTTTACGACTGTTTTTCTTTTATTGCATTTTAGACTTGCAAGGTTAACGGTGAGCATGGTTTTTAACTGTTGTCTTTTATCTTAACGGGTTGTCATTTTTTGACGTGGTGTTAGCCCTGATATGGCTGTAGTAGTCGGCTGGGCTATAAGCAGTATGAACTAAAGTTGCCTGGATTCATGACCATGTTGGTATTGGAGGCAACAAAAAGGCTGACTGCCTGGCCAAGAAGGCCACAAGGGAACCGATGTCTAAATCCTTGATTCCTTACACAGATGTCAAATCGAAAGTACACAATTACATGAAAAATCAGTGGCAGGGAGGATTGGAATAAACAGATAAACTTTTCCAAATCCGCCCTAGCCTGACAGAAATTCTTCTATCTGCTGCAGGAAGACAGACAGTGTTATGAAGGTTACACACGGGTCACACATCCTACACTCATTTGAACCTTAGAAAAAGTGAAGAAGCACCGTGGTATACATGTATACCTTGTGACGAGCCGTTGAGCATTAGACACCTTAAGTGATGGGACTTGTCCGACGTGAGACATTAGCACTACACGGCAGACTTCTTAATGAACCTCTTCCGAGACGTCCCTCCTGATGCAATTTTCCAGTTTCTGCAAGAGATCTATAGATTTCGATACCATTGACCATGGTATTCTCCTTTCTAGACTTCATCATACTTTTGGCATCTCTGACATTGCTCTCTCCTTTTTCACTTCGTATTTATCAAACAGAAAACAAACTGTTCTCATCAATGGCACTTACTCTCAACCTGCATACCTGACCTGTGGTGTTCCACAAGGATCTGTCCTTGGCCCTGTTCTTTTCACTCTTTACACCTCCCCCCTGTCCACCACCATCAACTCCCACTCTATAAAACACCACTTCTATGCTGATGACACCCAACTTCAAGACAGTGACTCACCTGATAATATACAACGCCTGTTGACTCGCACCACTGAGTGTTACTCGGACATTAAGAACTGGATGACGTTCAACAAACTTCAGCTTAATGACGACAAGACAGAAGCTATCCTCATTGGCACCCGTCAGAAACTTTCTCAGCTGCCTCCTCTTTCTCTCCCATTATGTAACACATCAGTCCCAATTTCTGATTCAGCTAAAAACCTTGGTGTCTGCATTGACTCTACCCTGTCCATGAACAACTTTGTTTCTCAAACTGCCAGATCTTGCTACTATCATCTCCATCGTATAAGGCTGATCAGGAAGTATCTCTCTGTGGAAACAACTGCAAAACTCGTTTCTCTCCTTCATAATGTCTCGCATTGACTATTGCAATTCACTCCTGTCTGGTCTTCCTGCCTCCACCATTCACATCCTACAGCGCATTCAAAACAATGCTGTACGCCTTGTACTCAAAAAGAAAAAAGCTGACCACATATCTCCTCTCCTGGCACAACTTCACTGGCTCCCTGTATCAAAGCGCATACAGTACAAACTAGACACCATGTGCTACAAAAGCCTCAATAACGCAGCCCCCGATTACCTGTCAAGCCTACTTGAGATCTATGTTCCCTCACGTACCCTCCGCTCTGCCTCCGATCCTCTGACTTTTCGCTTTCCACGCACTAAGCTCAATACCTATGGTCCACGAGCCTTCTCTGTTTCTGGTCCACTCTCCTGGAACAAACTTCCTCTCTCAGTCCGTCAGCAACCTACTTTTGTCTCCTTCAAGTCCGCTCTCAAAACTCACCTTTTCTCCTCCGCATAAAATCCTAACCTCACTCAACCCCCCCCCCCCCCCCCTCTGCAGCCTGTCTCCGCTCGGAGGGGAATCACATGGTTATAATATATAATTGTATATGCTATGCTCTCTATAATTTGCCATTGCTTTTATTCTTGCTTTTATTGCTTTTATTCTTTTCTCCCCATTTATAGCCATGCGTGTGTGTGTGTGTGTGTGCGCGCGCGCGTGCGTATGTGTGCGTGCATGCGTGTGTATCTGCTTCAGCGCTTAGATTTGATTTTATCAAGATTTTGCGCTATATAAATATTGTAATTATTATTATTATTATTATTTCACCTGATACGATTGATAAATTTAAATACCTGGGAACGATCATTTCATCAGACGGCAGATGCACATCAGAAATAGCCGGCAGAATCAGCCAAGCCAATACAACATTCAAGAAGATGGAAAGCATTCTTACCAACAAATGCCTAGTAGTTAACATCAGAAGACAGTTCTTGAATGTTATATAGAACCAACACTGTTGTACGGATGTGAGGCGTGGACAGTCAACAAGCAAAGCCAGAACAAGATTGAGGCAGCCGAGATGCGGTTTCTAAGAAGAATGTTGAGTTCCATGGACAGCAAAGAAAACAAATGAGACAGTCTTGATGGAGGCAGACACAAGTAGATCACTCGTAAGGAAGATTAGGAAAAGACGGCAACATTTATAGGCTATTTTATGAGAAAGGGGGATTTGGAGCACTTGGTCACAACGGGAAAGCTGGAGGGAAAGAGCACCAGGTAGACCCAGGGAGAAAATGCTGGACGGACTTGCAGAGTGGCTGGGGACGAGGAGGGTGGGGGAGATGCTAGGGCAACGAAGATGGAGACAGATGGAAGTCCATGATCGCCAACGCCATGCGGCAGGGCACCTGATGATGATAATGATTTTACGTCCAAGTGTGGTTTTCTTAAATTAGATTTTAGACTTGCAAGGTTAACAGTGAGCATGGTTTTTAACTGTTGTCTTTAATCTTAACCTGGTTGTCGTTTTTGACGTGGGTGTTAGTCCTGATATGGCTCTAGTAGTTGGCTGGGCTATAAGCAATAAGCGATAGTACATGTACTTTTTTTTCAATATTAAAATGATTCTAATTATAATGTGATTTAAAAAAAATAATTTGTAGCTTTCCATTTTTCTCGGATGCGTGTATGGACGTTGTTACCCACGCTATGCAGGCGACATGTTGCTGCATAGACTGCATACTCCGTCTTTGGTGGTGCGTGCGCGTTTCCATAAGTCACTGGACATTGACATATACCACAGAATGTGACACAATTTGTACAATTGTAAGGTATACACACGAAGTGGTGTTGACACTAGTTGGTCAGCACACATGTTGACCTGGGAGATGGGAAAATCTTAATCGCTTATACACCAGGAAGGATTGAACCCCACACCGTCAGTTCCCATGGGCAAGTTTGGATTGCCGCATCCCTCAACCTGTGTGCGTTTCCATTGCCTTGGGGCTGACCCCGGAAGGTCACAGAACTCTATCATCACTGAATCACGGCAGGCACGTGAAGCACGCGCACACTCCCCACGCCTGCCCCTCCCCCAGCCTACCCCCCCCCCCCAATCTCCTTCACACACAAACACAACACGCGCACACACAGGCAGTCATTCAAGTATTGACCCAAAAGATAGCGAGCACGTGCCGTACGCGAGCCGCGCGCGCCCTCGCCGTGCGCTACCCGCGGTTATAGTTCCTCCATCAGCGACTGCTGCAACCAGCACCCACGCGCCTCCGCCAACCACGTCGGCGGCCCCGTCGTTGACTGAACGCAGCGACAACACCGCGACTAACGGTACAGCACATCAGCAGCAGCTGGCAGCACAGAACTGTAGGAGGGACGGGATAGAAGTGGAATCCCCAGAGTTAGACATTAATTAATGTGCTGTTCTTACGTTGTGGGCCCGTTCTTACAGGCAACTCGGGCGCTGATCTGTGTGTACATTACCCAAGTCTGTTCCACGTTTGTGGAGCTGACTTCACCACCATTAGCTCCGTGGCCGTGACTGCACGCGCAAGGTAACGGACGGCATTGGCGGTAGGGGCTAAGGCCAGCTGGTTGTAATGTAATGTTGCACTCGACAGACAACTCTACGTACCGTGTTTCATTCAGCCAGGTAAGACGGGACTGTGAAGATGAGCGCCACCGCTAACGGTACACGGACGTAGCCGACAGGAGAGGCAGCCGGCTGTTGTTGTTATTGTTGTTGTAGGCGCTGTAGCTGATGGGAGACAAGGAGCCGGCACTGGTGCTATCGGAGGAATACTGCCCATGGTCTACCACCACAACCACGCCATAGTCCATAGGGAGTTTTGACAGATTGCCCTGTCTACCGTTAAGTGGCCCACACCAGGTAATTGTGCTTTTTGCCTCCATTGTGTGTGTGTGTGTGTGGCCTTGATGTGACCAGTGTTTGTGGGATGCGCTAATCGCAATGGACGGGAGTAGCAGTGGATGAGTATCGGTCCGTTGGGAGGCAGTGAGGTGTGGATGATGTGTGAGCTGTGAGGCAATGAGGTATGCAGCGATGTGTCGGTTTGGGGGTGGTGGGGAAGGTGGTACGATGGGGATAGGTGGCTCAAAGAGAATAGCAGCTTACCTACGTATGGTGTCTTTGGGTGGGTGGTGTTGGATGCCAGTTACTGTGGCTACGATGTCAGTTTTCAGTAGTCTCCATTCTTTTCTCAAGACGAATACAATCCATAACTAAGGCTGTGGTAAGTACCATGCGATAGACATCTAGAGCTACGTGTTTAGCATATCCCCTTGGCGATGCCGGGGGCTCTTTCAGTATAAATAGTATCCCCACCTTCTGGAAATTTTGTGCTAGAAATTTCCTCTTTTCTGCCACTCTCATTGTTTCTGCCATGTTCTTTTGCTTTGTCACGTCTGTCATTTTCTGCCTTAATGGTCCATTCACCTGTATGTGTTCGATAAAATCTTACATACTTTTTCTTAGGATTGAAAATTGGATACATGTATTGAGTGCATTTTTGGCTCTAGAGAGGTGAGATATGCGCAAGCAATTTAATTATGCCTGTTTTTGTATGTTTTGGTGTCCTTTGATCTGTTTATATATTTGTATTCAGGTGTGTTTTTTAAATTCCCTGTGCTATAAATTGGACGGAGTGGTCAACGCCAGGGGGCATGTCCTTAGATTATTTTCTTTCCTTTTTTTTTTCCTGTTGAAGTTTTGTATGTTTTGAAGCAGTTACAGCCCTGATATGGCTCTATGCAGTCGGCTGGGCTTTAGCAGTGGAACCCGAGACTTTTGCGTTGTCAGTAGAGCGGTGTAACCAACTACACTGATTGTTGCGCCAGCAGACCCAGAAATGTTACCACATGCTGTTGTATTGTGTCGTCGTCTTTACCCTTAGAAAACAACAGAACAGATCATTTAAAGAGAGAGAGCACAATACGATTATCGACGCGGTACCAGTCTGGGTTTGCTACTCGCCTGTGAGAGAACAGAAGACTGAAATAATTAAACCGAATTGTCTTTGTTAGCAGTTAACACAAAATGGATTCATTACCTTAGATTCTGTCTTTCTTAGAGCAGTGTTTTTAATTAACTGAATACTTAGACAATTAACCATTGCCATTGTGAGCCATTATTTCTTGATGAATTACCTGAATACTTAGACAATTAACCATTGCCATTGTGAGCCATTATTTCTGGATGAATTACCTGAATACTATTTTTCTGGATGAATTAATGAATACTAGACAATTAACCATTGCCATGTGAGCCATTATTTCTGGATGAATTACCTGAATACTTAGACAATTAACCATTGCCATGTGAGCATTATTTCTTGATGAATTACCTGAATACTTAGACAATTAACCATTGCCATGTGAGCCATTATTTCTTGATGAATTACCTGAATACTTAGACAATTAACCATTGCCATGTGAGCCATTATTTCTGGATGAATTACCTGAATTCTATTATTTCTGATGAATTAACTGAATACTTAGACAATTAACCATTGCCATGTGAGCCATGATTTCTGGATGAATTAACTGAATACTTAGACAATTAACCATTGCCATGTGAGCCATTATTTCTGGATGAATTACCTGAATACTATTATTTCTGGATGAATTAACTGAATACTTAGACAATTAACCATTGCCATGTGAGCCATTATTTCTTGATGAATTACCTGAATACTTAGACAATTAACCATTGCCATTGTGAGCCATTATTTCTGGATGAATTAACTGAATGCTTAGACAATTAACCATTGCCATTGTGAGCCATTTTTCTGGATGAATTACCTGAATACTAAAAGAACTGAACCATTATTTTTGTTAGCTGTTTTTTCTTTTTTAATCGACTGAATATTACAGTGGTTAAACCAGACTGGCGGCCATGTTGTTTACCCCAATATTGAGATAATTAAATCAGACTGTCTGTTAGTAATTATTTCTAGTAAACTGAGTACTAAGATGATTAAACCATTTGTAAGCTGCGTTGTTAATTCACCTGACTTACAAAGAATTAAATCAATCTTAGTATTTTGGTCACTTAGTACACAAATCAAAGTAACTGTCCTTTTTTAAGTGTGTTTGATTATCTAAATACTAAGATTTAAACCAGACTCTTTATCAACAGTTCTTTTAATTGTCTGTGTACTGATATAATTAAATCACAATTTGTTTACAAGTTTAATTACCATAACACTAAGATGATTAAGCCAGGCTCTTTGTTAGCTTTTAAAAAATTATTATTAAGATATTGAAAATAGGGTCTTTGTTAGTAATTTTTTTGATTGCCCAAACACTAATTAAAGAAAGCTCGCTCTTTGCCTTTTAAATAATAATACTAAGGTATAAACCAGACTGTTTGCCGTTGTTTTTTTATAATTCATTAATACAAAAATAATCAAACCAGGCTCTTTGTTAGTAGTATTACAATTTAACCGAATGTTAGGACAAATACACTAGGCTGTTTGTAAGTTGTTGTTTTTTTTAGTTATCCGAACACTGAGATGACTAAACCAGGCTGTTTGCTAACAGTTGTCTCTAATTACCGGAATACTAAGTTAATTAGATCAGGGTCTTTGTCAGCAGTGTCGTGAATGACGGCTTCAGGCCTGCAGTGTGCCGGCACCAGTGCTGTCAGTAAAAGACTTGACGGTAGAACTGAAAGACACGGTGCTATTGATCGTTTTCAACCACAGACGTGGAGAGAATTGTGTGCAGTTATATAGCTGGAGTTCTGCCCTGTTCTGCTCAAAGTCTCTCTTTTCCGCCGCCTCTCTTTCTCTTTCTGTCTCTCTGTCTGTCTGTCCTATCTATCTGTCTCTCTCTCTCTCTCTCATTTTCTTATTGTTGGAGAATATAGATCATTCATTTTTTGCTCCCTCTATGTCTGTCTGTCTGTCTGTCTGTCTTCTGTCTGTCTGTCTGTCTGTCTGTCTCTCTCTCTCTCATTTTTCTTACCGTTGGAGAATATAGATCATTCAGTTTTTTGCTCCCTCTATGTCTGTCTGTCTGTCTGTCTGTCTGTTCTCTCTCTCTCTCTCTCTATTTTCTTACCGTTGGAGAATATAGATCATTCAGTTTTTTGCTCCCTCTATGTCTGTCCGTCTGTCTCTCTCTCTCTCTCTCTCTCTCTTTCTCTCTCTCTCTCTCTTGTCTCTCTCTCTCTCGCGCGCGCGCGCGTTCTGTCTCTCTCTATCTCTATCTCTATCTCTGTCTCTGTCCCTCTCTCTCTGTAATTTTAACCAGAAAAACAGGAAAATACGAAAAGTAGGAGAAAAATACTGACTTTACTGCTGCTTCGTCCAGTGGGAGAAAAATACTAAAATGAAATCAAAATGTGTTCGTGAGTAATGGTAAGAACTGGCAGAAGGGGGAGGCAAATATGTCAGAGAATCTGTAGTTTGAAAAGTGGTCGTGCCATATTAGACCTAGTATTGTTTTATCCTGAAGAGGTCCAGGGCTAAAACTTTGAAAACTGTGATGCACTAACTGAAAGTAGTTTTTGGAATGTAAATACGCGTTCTGATTCTATTTTCGTGTTTTTCCTGGTTCCTGTTGCTTGAAAGTGGGCAGCCAGCACTGGTTTCGGATTTCTCTAATTTTAGTTTTTACAGTGTCGCATTTTTTGTGTTTTTTAAATACAGTTAGATTAACAGCGACAGATGTGTTAGCTGACCTGTACGCTAGTGTGTGCGCTGTTGGAAAAGTTTCTCAAGTTCCGCTCTCTCTCTCTCTCTCTCTCTTTCTTTCTCTCTCTCTCTTTCTTTCTCTCTCTCTTTCTTTCTCTCTCTCTCTCTCTCTTTCTCTCTCTCTCTCTCTCTCTCTCTCTCTCTCTCTCTCCTCTCTCTCTCTCTCTCAATTTTACGTGTTTTTTCTTTAATGGCATTTTAGATTTGCAAGGTTGACGGTGAGCATGGTTTTCGTGTTTTTTGTGTTTTTTTTTTTATCTTAACGGGCTGTTCTTTTCTTTTTGACGTGGTGTTAGCCCTGATATGGCTCTAGTGGTCGGCTGGGCTATAAGCAATATGATTTGAATTGAATTCTCTCTCTCTCTCTTTCTGTCCCTCCCTATCTCTCTCTCTCTCTCTCTCTCTCTCTTCTGTCCCTCTCTTTCTCTCTCTCTCTCTGCCCTTTTGTCACTCCTCTCTGTAGTTTGAGCATCAAGATAATCTGGACAATGTTTTAGGAGTTTTGATCAACAAATTTACTGCTCGCTCGCCTTGGAAATTGTAACGTTGGACAATGTTTTAGGAGTTTTGATCAACAAATTTACTGCTCGCTCGCCTTGGAAATTGTAACGTTGGACAATGTTTTAAGAGTTTTGATCAACAAATTTACTGCTCGCTCGCCTTGGAAATTGTAACGTTGGACAATGTTTTAGGAGTTTTGATCAACAAATTTACTGCTCGCTCGTCTTGGAAATTGTAACGTTGGACAATGTTTTAAGAGTTTTGATCAACAAATTTACTGCTCGCTCGTCTTGGAAATTGTAACGTTGGACAATGTTTTAAGAGTTTTGATCAACAAATTTACTGCTCGCTCGCCTTGGAAATTGTAACGTTGGACAATATTTTAAGAGTTTTGATCAACAAATCTATTGCTCGATCACTTTGTGAAATTGAAATGTTTCTATGATTATATTAGCCTTTAGATCCAAACTGCTGTAGATGACATGTCTAGTTTCCGTGTCGGTGTGTGTTTACATATTCTGATACTATTGGCGCCATACGTATGCTACATAGGCCTATTTCAATATAATGTATGTTAACGGTAATGGATGCGTTTGTATGACTTGATGATATATGTATATGGTGTGTAGTGTGTGTTGGCCGGCTGGGCTATAAGCAATATGAATCTGAACCTATATGAATGGGATTGTGTGTGTGTGTGTGTGTGTGTGTGTGTGTGTGTGTGTGTGTGTGTGTGTGTGTGTGTGTGTGTGTGTGTGTGTGTGTGATAGACAGCCAACAGACAAATCTGTAAGTAGCAGGAGATAGACAGCCAACAGTCAAATCTGTAAGTAGCAGGAGATAGACAGCCAACAGTCAAATCTGTAAGTAGCAGGAGATAGACAGCCAACAGACCAGTCTGTATGCAGTGTGAGATAGCCAACAGACCTGTCTGTATGTAGTGTGAGATAGACAGCCAACAGACCAGTCTGTATGTAGTGTGAGATAGACAGCCAACAGGCCAGTCTGTATGTAGTGTGAGATAGACAGCCAACAGGCCAGTCTGTATGTAGTGTGAGATAGACAGCCAACAGGCCAGTCTGTATGTAGTGTGAGATAGACAGCCAACAGGCCAGTCTGTATGTAGTGTGAGATAGACAGCCAACAGGCCAGTCTGTATGTAGTGTGAGATAGATAGCCAACAGACAAGTCTGTATGTAGTGTGAGACAGACAACCAACAGACTAGTCTGTATGCAGTGTGAGATAGACAGCCAACAGACCAGTCTGTATGTAGTGTGAAATAGACAGCCAACAGGCCAGTCTGTATGTAGTGTGAGATAGACAGCCAACAGGCCAGTCTGTATGTAGTGTGAGATAGACAACAGTCTGTATGTAGTGTGAGATAGACAGCCAACAGACCAGTCTGTATATAGTGTGAGACAGACAACCAACAGACTTGTCTGTATGTAGTGTGAGATAGACAGCCAACAGACTAGTCTGTATGTAGTGTGATGTGAGATAGACAGCCAACAGACCAGTCTGTATGTAGTGTGAGATAGCAGCCAACAGACCAGTCTGTATGTAGTGTGAGATAGACAGCCAACAGACTAGTCTGTATGTAGTGTGCTGTGAGATAGACAGCCAACAGACCAGTCTGTATGTAGTGTGAGATAGACAGCCAATAGACCATTCTGTATGTAGTGTGAGATAGCAGCCAACAGACCAGTCTGTATGTAGTGTGAGATAGACAGCCAACAGACCAGTCTGTATGCAGTGTGAGATAGACAGCCAACAGACCAGTCTGTATGTAGTGTGAGATAGACAGCCAACAGACCGGTCTGTAGTAGTGTAGATAGACAGCCAACAGACCAGTCTGTATGTAGTGACATAGACAGCCAACAGACCAGTCTGTATGTAGTGTGAGATAGACAGCCAACAGACCAGTCTGTATGCAGTGTGAGATAGACAGCCAACAGACCAGTCTGTATGTAGTGTGAGATGGACAGCCAACAGACCAGTCTGTATGTAGTGTGAGATAGACAGCCAACAGACCAGTCTGTATGTAGTGTTAGATAGCCAACAGACTAGTCTGTATGTAGTGTGAGATAGACAGCCAACAGACCAGTCTGTATGTAGTGTGAGATAGACAACAGACCATCTGTATGTAGTGTGAGATAGCCAACAGACCAGTCTGTATGTATTGTGAGATAGACAGCCAACAGACCAGTCTGTATGTAGTGTGAGACAGCCAACAGACCAGTCTGTATGTAGTGTGAGATAGCCAACAGACCTGTCTGTATGTAGTGTGAGATAGATAGCCAACAGACCAGTCTGTATGTAGTGTGAGATAGCCAACAGACCTGTCTGTATGTAGTGTGAGATAGCCAACAGACCTGTCTGTATGTAGTGTGAGATAGACAGCCAACAGACCAGTCTGTATGTAGTGTGAGATAGCCAACAGACCAGTCTGTATGTAGTGTGAGATAGACAGCCAACAGACCAGTCTGTATGTAGTGTGAGACAGTCAACAGACCAGTCTGTATGTAGTGTGAGATAGACAGCCAACAGACCAGTCTGTATGTAGTGTGAGATAGACAGCCAACAGACCAGTCTGTATGTAGTGTGAGATAGACAGTCAACAGACCAGTCTGTATGTAGTGTGAGATAGACAGCCAACAGACCAGTCTGTATGTAGTGTGAGATAGACAGCCAACAGACCAGTCTGTATGTAGTGTGAGATAGACAGTCAACAGACCAGTCTGTATGTAGTGTGAGATAGATAGCCAACAGACCAGTCTGTTTGTAGTGTGATATAGACAGCCAACAGACCAGTCTGTATGTAGTGTGAGATAGACAACTAACAGACCAGTCTGTATGTAGTGTGATATAGACAGCCAACAGACCAGTCTGTATGTAGTGTGATATAGACAGCCAACAGACCAGTCTGTATGTAGTGTGAGATTGCCAACAGACCAGTCTGTAAGTAGTGTGATAGACAGCCAACAGACCAGTCTGTATGTAGCAGGAAGGGCCTAAACCCAAGACAATCATGGTCTGTTGAGTCCCTGGCTCTAGCAAAAGTCGGCCAGCCCGTGTTTAGACTTGACAGCACATTCCCATGAATGTAGTGTATTCATGGAAGGAGCGGCATTATCGCACTCTGGCTCTTTCTCAGAAATAGTACCACTCATAGTCACGCTGAATTATTTGTAACGTCCGGCTTTACCACTGAGTCATCGGGAACTCACAGTTGGCGTCAGCATGAACACTTGGATGTTCGAACGACACGTAATAATTCATCTTCTGCAGTTCCCGTGGGTACCGTGTGAGTGTATAGTGTATGGCTGTTTCTCTTTCACCGGAATGTAGGCAGTCATATTCTGTGTTCGGAGTGTGTGCATATTGCATATGTTCGCGTTACCGTACCTCGGGCAGGCCAGGCTTGTTGTTGTTGTTGTTGTTGTTGTGGTTGTTGTTATTGTTGTTGCTTTTATGCTTTTTATTTTTTAGCAGGCTGGTTGACAGGTTTGGTAGCCATGGACTCTATATCTCCTGTGGTCATTCAGTCCCAGCCAGCACCATAACAGTTGTCTGTTCACTGCCCATCGTTATGTTCCAGTCATTCTGTCAGTGTTTGACGTGTTCCAGTCATTCTGTCAGTGTTTGACATGTTCCAGTCATTCTGTCAGTGTTTGACGTGTTCCAGTCATTCTGTCAGTGTTTGACGTGTTCCAGTCATTCTGTCAGTGTTTGACGTGTTCCAGTCATTCTGTCAGTGTTTGACGTGTTCCAGTCATTGTGTCAGTGTTTGACAGTCCAGTCATTCTGTCATGTTTGACGTGTTCCAGTCATTCTGTCAGTGTTTGACATGTTCCAGTCATTCTGTCAGTGTTTGACATGTTCCAGTCATTCTGTCAGTGTTTGACATGTTCCAGTCATTCTGTCAGTGTTTGACATGTACCAGTCATTCTGTCAGTGTTTGACATGTTCCAGTCATTCTGTCAGTGTTTGACATGTTCCAGTCATTCTGTCAGTGTTTGACATTCCAGTCTTCTGTCAGTGTTTGACATGTTCCAGTCATTCTGTCAGTGTTTGACATGTTCCAGTCATTCTGTCAGTGTTTGACATGTACCAGTCATTCTGTCAGTGTTTGACATGTTCCAGTCATTCTGTCAGTGTTTGACATGTTCCAGTCATTCTGTCAGTGTTTGACATGTTCCAGTCATTCTGTCAGTGTGTTTGACATGTTCCAGTCATTCTGTCAGTGTTTGACATGTTCCAGTCATTCTGTCAGTGTTTGACATGTTCCAGTCATTCTGTCAGTGTTTGACGTGTTCCAGTCATTCTGTCAGTGTTTGACGTGTTCCAGTCATTCTGTCAGTGTTTGACGTGTTCCAGTCATTCTGTCAGTGTTTGACGTGTTCCAGTCATTCTGTCAGTGTTTGACGTGTTCCAGTCATTCTGTCAGTGTTGACGTGTTCCAGTCATTCTGTCAGTGTTTGACGTGTTTCCAGTCATTCTGTCAGTGTTTGACTGTTCCAGTCATTCTGTCAGTGTTTGACTGTTCCAGTCATTCTGTCAGTGTTTGACATGTTCCAGTCATTCTGTCAGTAGTTGTACGTGTTTGACAGTTCATATTCTGTCAGTGTTTGACGTGTTCCAATCATTCTACACTTGCTTCCAGTCATTCTGTCAGTGTTTGACTGTTCCAGTCATTCTGTCAGTGTTTGACGTGTTCCAGTCATTCTGTCACTGTTTGACATGTTCTAGTCATTCTGTCAGTGTTTGACATGTTCCAGTCATTCTGTCAGTGTTTGACGTGTTCCAGTCATTCTGTCAGTTTTGACATGTTCCAGTCATTCTGTCAGTGTTTGACATGTTCCAATCATTCTGTCAGTGTTTGACATGTTCCAGTCATTCTGTCAGTGTTTGACGTGTTCCAGTCATTCTGTCAGTGTTTGACATGTTCCAATCATTGTAAACGCTCCAGTCATTCTGTCAGTGTTTGACGTGTTCCAGTCATTCTGTCAGTGTTTGACATGTTCCAATCATTGTAAACGCTCCAGTCATTCTGTCAGTGTTTGACATGTTCCAGTCATTCTGTCAGTGTTTGACATGTTCCAGTCATTCTGTCAGTGTTTGACGTGTTCCAGTCATTCTGTCAGTGTTTGACGTGTTCCAGTCATTGTAAACGCTCCGGTCATTCTGGCAGTGTTTGACGTGTTCCAGTCATTGTAAACGCTCCGGTCATTCTGTCAGTGTTTGACGTGTTCCAGTCATTGTAAACGCTCCGGTCATTCTGGCAGTGTTTGATATGTTCCGCCCCTGCCTCCCCCCCCCCCCCTTCTCATTTCAAGTGCAGAGGGGTTGTTGTTGTTGTTTTTTTTTTGGGGGGGGAGGGGGTTGCGAGGGACCAAAAAGTTGCGTGGAGCGCGCCCGCTTTTTTTTTGTTTTGTTTTTGTTTTTTGTTCCATTTAACCATTGGCTTTATTTAAAAAATTAGATTTGAAGTTGTTTTTAACTTGGTGTCAGACCTGATATGGCTGGGCCGTAGGCGACACGAACTGAATTGAATTGGGCCAAAGACCGCTTTAAAATGGCCCAATCCTTAGCTCTTTGACTCCCGCACCCTGTCCACCAGCTTCCTTCATTGTTAACTATGCTAGCAAAACAAAAACTTAATCCTTTGACTCCCTCACCCTACCCACCAGCTTCCTTCAGGAAGCTGGTGGATTGGGTAAGGGAGTCAAAAGCTAAAGTTTTCGCAGTTGGTGGATAGGGTGCGGGAGTCAAAGGGTTAAACCATGCTAAAAATGTTCCAACAACATATGGCTACCTGGCTAAACTTGTCTCTCAGTGAAAAGGCTACGCAGTAAGTTCAGCCAAGTTCCCCCCCCCCCCCCCCCCCGTTCCGTGTCCATATACACATAATAAACTGTTGGCCGAGGGTTCAAGTCTCCTGTTTATTTTACTGTTGGGTGCTGCTTCTGTCGCCGTTGTCGTTGTTGGGGAGGGGGGGGGGGTGGAGATAAAAAGGGAATCTGGCATCATCAGAATGACTGGCGATTAAAAACAGAACGAGAACAAAAACGAATTTGTGTGTACGATGGTGATGACGTAAGCACATTAATGCTTTTTGTTATAACACGCAGTCCCCGCTTATGAAGGGTTTACGGTAATACAAAGTTCATAATATACTATAATGCTTACACTCCAGTGTTGCCAAGGTTGTTCCAGTGACAGATACAAAGACAGACGTAGAACCCAAAGGCTGTGTAGGACATGAAGACCTTGCCAACACATAGGGTTTGTGTGCAGCTAATGGTGTGTGTCATGATCACTTTGGATCGTCTCCATCACGTGGCATTATTGGCGACAGTGCATATGGAGGTTATTCCAAGGGCGGGCACGCTATGTTGAGAAACTGAAACTGAACCTGTGTTATTAATGCAAATGAGCTATAATAGCATGAAGATAATATAAAATTGAATGCCAGTAGAGAGAGAGACAGGCAGAGAGAGAGAGAGAGACAGAGAGAGAGAGAGAGAGAGCGCAGAATGTTAAAACATACAGGAATCATCGCTTGTACGGTTACAATTGATTCTGTTATCAGTACAATGACAACATTAGATTACAACTGTTGATACAACAGAATATAAACTACAACTAACTAAAACATAAGAAGAGAGAGAGAGAGGACAGAGTGAGAGTGTATTTGTGTGTTTGTGTTTCTTCGAAAGCGCGTCCTTGACGGGAAGGTCCTGTAAGTTCTGTATGTCATCGTTGGCCTGCTGCGTCAGAAACCCAAAGTACAAAGTTTTGTGAGAAACCTCTGGTAGGAGGATTGGAAGAACCAGACAGACAAATTTTTTCCAAGTCCGCCCTGACCTTAACCCTCTGACTTCCGCACCCTATCTATCAACTGCAAAAACTTAACCCTTTGATTCCCCCACTCTATCCACCAGCTTCCTCCTGCAGGAAGCTGGTGGATAGAGTGGGGGAATCAAAGGGTTAAGTTTTTGCTTTCATGGTTGACAATGCAGAATGGTGGTGGACAGGGTGCGGGAGTCAAAGGGTTAAACTGATTCTCCGATCTGTTCCTGGGAACGGCAAGAGACAGTGTTATGTAGGTTACACACGGGTCACATATCCTACACTCGTTCCTATCGTTTATAAAATAGAGAAGCAGCGTGGTGTATACCGTGTGACGAGCCGCAGAGCATCAAACACCGTATTAATGCTTGCACTTGCACGACGTGAGACATAAGCACTGTGCAGCAGACTCCTGAAAAAGTCTTCTGAAACATTCGCCCAGATGTAATGTTCATGATTTTACAAGAGATCAGTACATTCCACTGTATGTGATGACTTGTATGGTACAGTACATTCCATTGTATGTGATGACTTGTATGATACAGTACATTCCACTGTGTGTGATGACTTGTATGATACAGTACATTCCACTGTATGTGATGACTTGTGTGGTACAGTACATTCCACTGTGTGTGATGACTTGTATGATACAGTACATTCCACTGTGTGTGATGACTTGTATGATACAGTACATTCCACTGTATGTGATGACTTGTATGATACAGTACATTCCACTGTGTGTGATGACTTGTATGATACAGTACATTCCACTGTGTGTGATGACTTGTATGATACAGTACATTCCACTGTGTGTGATGACTTGTATGATACAGTACATTCCACTGTGTGTGATGACTTGTATGGTACAGTACATTCCACTGTATGTGATGACTTGTATGGTACAGTACATTCCACTGTATGTGATGACTTGTATGGTACAGTACATTCCACTGTATGTGATGACTTGTATGGTACAGTACATTCCACTGTGTGTGATGACTTGTATGATACAGTACATTCCACTGTGTGTGATGACTTGTGTGGTACAGTACATTCCACTGTGTGTGATGACTTGTAGAGGTAGAAAGAAACTCTAGGGAGAGCTAGACAACAGAAGGTCTTCAGAGAAGTAACCCCCTTTAGACAAGTGTTTCGGCCCTGAATTCCTTACACTCTCGGGGGGCCGGGCCACATCCAGGTCATGACTCCTGGATGCCCTTCTGCTGTTGTCTATTTTTTTTTTCCCACGCCGGGGATCGAACCTGGGCGATTCTGCGCTTCAGAACTGCGGTACGCGGTTTTACCAATGTGCTAACGGGGCACACATCATCTGTAGGGAATTTAATCCTTATGAAGTTCACTTTTTTCGTTCCTCCTTGCCCAGATCCAGCTTGAGCTCCTTTCTGCTGCCTCTGCCATCGCTTTAAGGGCTCTAGTCCTCTTCTTCCCAGAAATGGCGAGTTGTTTCATGAGATCATAAGCGGAGGTGCCCACAAACCCTCTTGCCCCGACCTCTATGGCGAAGATTTTGACCCGCAGACCTGCTTTCTTCAGGGTGCTGGCAAGACCGGCGTATTTTTCGGTCTTGTAGGTATGTGCTTCTTCCATTCTGCTTTCGTATGGCACAGTGAGTTCTATCAGAATCACTTGTTTCGAGGAGTCAGAGTGGAGAGCGATGTCTGGTCTCATGCCTGTCTTGCTGATGACATCTGGGTAATTTCTCCACTCTGGGAGGTCTGCTGTACACTCCCAGTCGACTGCTCCATCCAGAAGACCCTTTGGCAATGTGCTGGTTGTCATAGCCCTTTCGGGCCAGACCTGTTTCCCTCCTGCTTTGTAGAACGTTGTCATAGCAATTGGTGCGTTTGGGGTCATGGTTTTTTCGCTAACCACATCTGTGATCACTTTCAGAACTTGGTTGTGCCTCCATGTATACCTTCCTTGGGCTAGCGCTACTTTGCAAGAGCTTAGGACATGTTCCACTGTTTGTTTCTTCTGACAGAGCGGACATGCTGGGTCGTCTGCTTTCCCCCATTTCACTAAGTTTGCATTCGAGGGGAGCAGGTCATATACAGATCTGAGGAGGAAGCTTATCCTTAGAGGAGCCATGTGCCACATATCGTTCCAGCTGAGACTTCTTTGGAGTGCACTGTCCCATGTTGTCCATTGCCCCTGTTGACCTTGCTGGACTGCCTTCTGCACTCTTTTGACATCTTCTTCTTCCTTCAACTCCTGTATGATCATGTCTCTTTTTTCCTTCCCTTTGGCTTTGGACCACCACTGCATTTTTGTTGCTCCCAGTCCCTGTCTGTTGGTTTGCGTGTGTCCAATTATTTCTTTGATGCTGAGGTTTCTCTTGGCATTGTTTACAGCCTCTTGGACTTTCCACTTTCTGCCAGTTCTCAGCTTTGGATGAACTGATCTCACGATATTGTCTTCCGATTCCTCCAGCATGCTCAACAGTCTTGCTTTTCCAACTTTGTATTCCTCCACTATGGATTTGAGAGGTAGCTTCAGCATTGCTTGACGACAGTAGAATGCAACATCAGTGAGACCAGGTGGGACACCGAGCCATTTTCTTGTGTATTTGTTGATTTTGGCTTCCATTGCTTCGACTGTGCTGGTGCAAATGTCATAGATTAGCAGTGGCCACAGCAGCTTTGGTATCAGCATGAACTGTAGACACCAGACTTTGTATTTGCCTGGCAGTCCGCAGTTATCTATTTTCTTCAGGCCTTCTTCTGCTGTTTGCTTGGTTTCACATCCCCTTTGTGTGTCTTTCAGGGAGTCATCATACCATCTTCCGAGACTTTTTACTGGCTCTTCTGTGACAGTGGGGATGGCTTGGTTGGCTACCATGAATTTGACTGAATCTGCCACTTTTCCTTTTCGCAGTGAGAGACTTCGGGATTTCTTAGGTTTGAACCTCATTCTTGAAGAGGCCACCAGCTCATCCAGCTGCTTTAAGATTTGGTGTGTCTCTTCCTCATCCGTGGACAAGACTGTTGTGTCATCCATGAAAGCTTTCAGAGGAGGCATCTGGTATCCATCTCCCAGATTCACTGGACCTGAACTCTTCATTGCAGCTTTCAAGATGACTTCCATTGCCAACACGAACAGTATGGGAGAGATTGCACAGCCCATTGCAATGCCCACCTCTAGGTCTATCCAGTCCGTGGTGTATTCTTTGGTAGAGAACCGCATTGAGAACCCTTGGAAATACTTCCTCAGCATTGTTCGGATGTTTTCTGGGATGTGATACATTTCAAGAGCCAGCTGGATCATATCGTGTGGAACTGATCCATATGCATTCGCCAGATCAAGCCAAACTACGTCAATGTCTCTCTTCTCTGTTCTTGCTTTTTGGATGGCATCCCAAATCAACGTGGCATGTTCCAAGCATCCAGGCATTCCTGGTATGCCTCCCTTTTGGACTGACATATCCAGATACTTGTTTTCAGTCAGGTATTTTGTCAATCTTGCTGCCATAACAGAGAAGAAGATTTTCCCCTCGACGTTCAGAAGTGATATTGGCCTGAACTGATTGATGCTGCTGGAGTTCTGCTCCTTCGGAATGTACACTCCTTCAGCTCTCATCCATTGGTCGCTGATCTTCTGGTTCCTCCATGCTGATCGAATCATCTTGTGGAGCCACTCGAGCACTTTTGGGCATTTCTTGTAGAGCAGGTATGGTATTCCGTTTGGTCCAGGTGCTGACTTGGCTCTGGCTTTCTTTACTACGTTCTTCACTTCATCCAGTGTTGGTGGTTTGTTATTGAATTTTCCTTCTGGCGCTGCAGGCCAAACCAGATTCTGGATTTCAAGTGGTGCCTCGCGCTGAGAATCGGAATATGTTTCCCTGAGATGCTGCTCTAGGGTTTCCTTGCCCACTGTGAGAGTCCCTGATTTGGGTTGTTCAAACAGCTTTCTTGAAAAGTCAAAGGGATCTTTGAAGAAACGATCTTGAGTCTTCTTCTTTTTGCTCTTTCTTCGCCTTGCTGATTCCACTTTGCTGAGAGCATTGTGTTTGGCCTTCAGATCTTTCCAGAGTTCCAGGAGCCCTTGCTTCTCGAATTCTGAGGCAGTTTTCATTCGCTTTTTAAGCTTCCTTTTCTCCCTCCGGATGCTCTCCATCTGTTGCTGTCTTCTGGATTTCTGGGGAGGCGTTTTTGTCTTTGGCTGCTTCACTCCATAAGTGTCCCTGCAGATAGAGTATATGATGTCTCCGTATGTGTCAAGTTTGTGTTCCAGCGTGCTGTTCCCTATTAGCGCATTCAGCTTAAGGACAAGTTCCTCATCTAATTTCCCATTGTTCTTTTGCACCGGCAGGCGGCAAATTGAGTTTTCCACGTTTGGCGTTAAGAGCTTGTGCAAAATCCGCATCAGAACCGTCAGCGTGGATGTCCTTGGCACTATGGTTTAATTCCTGGCCTTGGTCATCCAACGTCTCACCTGCTATCGCAGTGCGCTGCTGCTGGTTCGTATGTGTCTTCAAACAGCCCATTTTTGTCCTGTGGATCTTCATGCCGCGTTTGGTGGTGAATCTCCTTCCACACGCACACGGAAATTCCAACTGGTCATTAATCATGGTCCGTTGTGCGTTTCCAGTCGTGATGGAGTCAGTGCCGATGGATTCATCATTCTCTCCCCCTTTCGGTGAATCCTGGGAGCATCTTTCATTTGAAAAACTCGTGGCATGTTATCAAAGGCAAGGTGGGAAGCCAACCCACAAAGCCCGCAGATCTAGTCTTTCCCAGTGTCCTTCGGTCTTTCCCGAATGTCCTCCGAACTATTCCCGGAAGTCAATGGACTGACCATGTGCAGGTAGAAAGAAACTCTAGGGAGAGCTAGACAACAGAAGGTCTTCAGAGAAGTAACCCCCTTTAGACAAGTGTTTCGGCCCTGAATTCCTTACACTCTCGGGGGGCCGGGCCACATCCAGGTCATGACTCCTGGATGCCCTTCTGCTGTTGTCTATTTTTTTTTTCCCACGCCGGGGATCGAACCTGGGCGATTCTGCGTATGATACAGTACATTCCACTGTGTGTGATGACTTGTATGATACAGTACATTCCACTGTGTGTGATGACTTGTATGATACAGTACATTCCACTGTATGTGATGACTTGTATGGTACAGTACATTCCACTGTGTGTGATGTCTTGTATGGTACAGTACATTCCACTGTATGTGATGACTTGTATGGTACAGTACATTCCACTGTGTGTGATGACTTGTATGGTACAGTACATTCCACTGTGTGTGATGACTTGTATGATACAGTACATTCCACTGTATGTGATGACTTGTATGGTACAGTACATTCCACTGTGTGTGATGTCTTGTATGGTACAGTACATTCCACTGTATGTGATGACTTGTATGGTACAGTACATTCCACTGTGTGTGATGACTTGTATGGTACAGTACATTCCACTGTGTGTGATGACTTGTATGGTACAGTACATTCCACTGTGTGTGATGTCTTGTATGGTACAGTACATTCCACTGTATGTGATGACTTGTATGGTACAGTACATTCCACTGTGTGTGATGACTTGTATGGTACAGTACATTCCACTGTGTGTGATGACTTGTATGGTACAGTACATTCCACTGTGTGTGATGACTTGTATGGTACAGTACATTCCACTGTGTGTGATGACTTGTATGGTACAGTACATTCCACTGTATGTGATGACTTGTATGGTACAGTACATTCCACTGTGTGTGATGACTTGTATGGTACAGTACATTCCACTGTGTGTGATGACTGTGTGGTACAGTACATTCCACTGTATGTGATGACGTGTGGTACAGTACATTCCACTGTGTGTGATGACTTGTATGGTACAGTACATTCCACTGTATGTGATGACGTATGGTACAGTACATTCCACTGTATGTGATGACTTGTGTGGTACAGTACATTCCACTGTATGTGATGACTTGTATGGTACAGTACATTCCACTGTGTGTGATGACTTGTATGGTACAGTACATTCCACTGTATGTGATGACTTGTGTGGTACAGTACATTCCACTGTATGTGATGACTTGTATGGTACAGTACATTCCACTGTATGTGATGACGTATGGTACAGTACATTCCACTGTATGTGATGACGTATGGTACAGTACATTCCACTGTGTGTGATGACTTGTTGGTACAGTACATTCCACTGTTGTGTGATGACTTGTGTGGTACAGTACATTCCACTGTATGTGATGACGTATGGTACAGTACATTCCACTGTATGTGATGACTTGTGTGGTACAGTACATTCCACTGTATGTGATGACTTGGTGGTACAGTACATTCCACTGTATGTGATGACTTGTGTGGTACAGTACATTCCACTGTATGTGATGACTTGTGTGGTACAGTACATTCCACTGTATGTGATGACTTGTGTGGTACAGTACATTCCACTGTATGTGATGACGTATGGTACAGTACATTCCACTGTATGTGATGACTTGTGTGGTACAGTACATTCCACTGTGTGTGATGACTTGTATGGTACAGTACATTCCACTGTGTGTGATGACTTGTATGGTACAGTACATTCCACTGTATGTGATGACTTGTGTGGTACAGTACATTCCACTGTATGTGATGACGTGTGGTACAGTACATTCCACTGTATGTGATGACTTGTATGGTACAGTACATTCCACTGTATGTGATGACTTGTGTGGTACAGTACATTCCACTGTATGTGATGACTTGTGTGGTACAGTACATTCCACTGTATGTGATGACTTGTATGGTACAGTACATTCCACTGTATGTGATGACTTGTTGGTACAGTACATACCACTGTATGTGATGACTTGTGTGGTACAGTACATTCCACTGTATGTGATGACGTGTGTGGTACAGTACATTCCACTGTATGTGATGACGTGTGGTACAGTACATTCCACTGTGTGTGATGACGTGTGGTACAGTACATTCCACTGTATGTGATGACTTGTGTGGTACAGTACATTCCACTGTATGTGATGACTTGTATGGTACAGTACATTCCACTGTATGTGATGACTTGTATGGTACAGTACATTCCACTGATATGTGAGACTTGTATGGTACATACATTCCACTGTATGTGATGACTTGTATGGTACAGTACATTCCACTGTATGTGATGACATTGTGTGGTACAGTACATTCCACGTGTGTGATGACTTGTATGATACAGATTTTTAAGTGCATATTAGACTCGAAGGATAATCGTAGCTTGCTTTTAAACTTTTTTTTTTAACGTAGTATTAGCTCTGATATGGCTCGAGTAGTCGGCTGGGCTACAAGCAATATGAACTTGAACGTGGTGTTAGCCCTGATATGGCTGTAGTAGTCGGCTGGGCTACAAGCAATATGAACTTGAACGTGGTGTTAGCCCTGATATGGCTTTAATAGTCGACTGGGCTACAAGCAAATGAACTTGAACGTGGTGTTAGTCCCTGATATATGGCTGTAGTAGTCGGCTGGGCTACAAGCAATATGAACTTGAACGTAGTGTTAGCCCTGATATGGCTTTAATAGTCGACTGGGCTATGAACCTGAACCTGGTGTTATCCCTGATAATTATGGCTTTAGTAGTCGGCTGGGCTGAAAGAATATGAACCTGAACGTGGTGTTAGCCATGATACGACTCTAATAGACGGCTGGGCTATGAACTTGAACCTGGTGTTAGCCCGGATATGCTGTAGTAGTCGGCTGGGCTATAAGCACTGTGAACCAGGGACTGTTGGTGACTGACAGCATTTCCACATATTGATCACTTTTGTCTCCATATAGTATTCACATCATCTGTGTCCCCCCCCCCTCCCCCCGCTTTTGTTATTTCTTTTTTTGCCTCTGTGTGTGTGTGCACTCTCTCTCTCTCTCTCTCTCTCTCTCTCTGGTTAAAAATGTTTCAGCAAACCAAACGAGGATAGGTGGAAAACACAAGTCGATAGCTGTAAGGTAATATCCCGACAGCTAAGCTCATGCAGCTGTTACAGAGAAGTCCATGAATCATTGAAGACGACAGATCGAAAGTCCAGGCTGTACGTGAACTGTGCACTTTGCTAGAGGAGAGGGTGAAAGTCACGTGTCACACTCTCTCATTGAGTGACTGGATATTGCTGGGCTGTGGCCATGAATGAGGATGTCCGTGTCATTGTCTATTCTTTTTAACCCTTTGACGTCATCACCCTAGCCGCCATCTTTTTACATTATCAGCCATGATGACAAAGGAAAATTTTAACCGTTTCACTTTCTTGCCCTATATTTTCTAGGAAACTGGTAGATAGAGCCAGAGAGTGAGAGGGTTGAGTTGAAGCCTGTGGTTAGGGTTAGGGTTAGGGAATGAAAGGGTTGAATGGAAGCTGGTAGACAGGGTTATGGAATGAAAGGGTTGAATGGAAGCTGGTAGACAGGGTGAGGGAGTGAACAGGTGAAATGGCGGATAGGTTCAGGGAGTGAAAGGATAAGTTTGTGCAGCTGGTGGATAGGATGAGGGAGACGGAGTTTAATTCATAGAAAGATTGACAACGCTGACAATGTGCTGTCTGTAACATGTTCAGTGTGGCCAGGAAGTCTTTCATCTTGAACTTGAACATTTCCTCTTGAATGATGGGACTTGTACGATGCCAGGCATAAGCATTACACAGCGGACTCATTAAAGAACCTCTTCCGGGACGTCCCTCCTGATGCAGTTGTCCAATTTTTACATGAGCTCAGTAGATTTCACTTGATACGAGTTTACGTCTGTTTTTCTTTAATTGCATTATAGACTTGCAAGGTTAACGGTGAGCATGGTTTTTAACTGTTCTCTTTTATCTTAACGCGGTGCTAGCCCTGATATGGCTCTAGTAGTCGGCTGGGCTATAAGCAATATGAACTGGACCAGAGAATGACTGATGTAGAACTGTTGGAACAGAGAATGGTGGGTGTAGGACTATTGGAACAGAGGATGACTGATGTAGGACTGTTGGAACAGAATGACTGATGTAGGACTGTTGGAACAGAATGACTGATGTAGGACTGTTGAAACAGAGAATGGCTGATGTAGGACTGTTGGAACAGAGAATGACTGATGTAGGACTATTGGAACAGAGGATGACTGATGTAGGACTGTTGGAACAGAATGACTGATGTAGGACTGTTGGAACAGAATGACTGATGTAGGACTGTTGAAACAGAGAATGGCTGATGTAGGACTGTTGGAACAGAGAATGACTGATGTAGGACTATGGAACAGAGAATGACTGATGTAGGACTGTTGGAACAGAGAATGACTGATGTAGGACTGTTGGAACAGAGAATGACTGATGTAGGACTGTTGGAACAGAGAATGACGGGTGTAGGACTGTTGGAACAGAGAATGACTGATGTAGGACTGTTGGAACAGAGAATGACTGATGTAGGACTGTTGGAACAGAGAATGACTGATGTAGGACTGTTGGAACAGAGAATGACTGATGTAGGACTGTTGGAACAGAGAATGACGGGTGTAGGACTGTTGGAACAGAGAATGACTGATGTAGGACTGTTGGAACAGAGAATGACTGATGTAGGACTGTTGGAACAGAGAATGACTGATGGACTGTTGGAACAGAGAATGACTGATGTAGCAATGTTGGAACAGAGAATGACTGATGTAGGACTGTTGGAACAGAGAATGACTGATGTAGGACTGTTGGAACAGAGAATGACTGATGTTGGAAGGAGGTGATGGATGTCCCAGTAATGTGTTATACATAAAGCCAGTGTTGGCGTTTGTCGTACACATACATATGTCAGTCTGTTCCCGACACATAAAGCCAGTGTTGGCGTTTGTCGTACACATACATATGTCAGTCTGTTCCCGACACATAAAGCCAGTGTTATCATATGGCATGCCTGTATAGGGCATACTGAACGTAACCGTGTGTGTGTGTGTGTGTGTGTGTGTGTGTGTGTGTGTGTGTGTGTGTGTGTGTGTGTGTGTGTGTGGTGTGTGTGTGTGTGTGTGTGTGTGTGTGTGGTGTGTGTGTGTGTGTGTGTGTTGTGTGACACACAGAGCTGTTGGAGGTATCAGGTGGCAGGTGTGTGTGTACACCTGAGTAGTGCAGCAGATGTTTCCATGACAATATATATTGCCATGTACTGTCATGTAGATGTATATAGACAGACACATGAAGATTATTCAGCTTTTGTTCAACATTCTCTTTTGTCCCTTACCGGGTTGACCGACTTAGTAGTTGATGGAGCTGTGGACTCGGGATTCCGTGTCTCGAGTTATGGATGATGATGATGATGATGATGATGATGATGATGATGATGATGACGACGATATTTAGACGTCCCTCCGGATGCAATTTGCCAGTTTTTGCAAGAGATCAAGAGAATTCACCTGATATGATTTTACGTATGTTATTCTTTAAAAGTATTTTGGGACTTGCAAGGAGAACGTTGAGCATGGTTTTTAACTTTTTATTTTTAACCTGGATATCGTTTTTAACGTGGTGTTAGCCCTGATATGCTATAGTAGTCAGTTGGGCTATATAAGCAATATGAACCTGAATAATGACATTTGTTTTGAAGGCGCCAGATCTTGATAGAAGAATCAAACCAAAGCGCATACTGTCAGCATTCACCAAAGCAGTCACCCAACAAGACCCAACTCCAGGGCACAACACACTGACAAAGTGGGAAGGGGGGAAGACAGAGGGGAGTTCACTGATGATCCAGTCCCTGACGTAAAAACTGGCCTGTTCACTTCTCATCTTAACCCTTTGATTCCCGCACCTTGTCCATCAACTGCAAAAACTTAACCCTTTGATTCTCTCACACTATCCACCAGCTTTCTGCAACTGGTGGATAGTGTGAGAGAATCAAAGGGTGTTAAATTTTTGCTTTGCTAACGTGGGTTGGCTATGCAGGGTGCTGGTAGACAGGGTGCGGGAGTCGAAGGGATTGATACTTAAGTCCCTCACCCTCATTCGTCCCCGTTTCCATTTCAAGACCATACGTTTTGCGCAGGCTTGAGGGGTCTTCCAGATCATCACTGGCAGATGTGGCTGGAGCGCATATGGAATTGTCCGAGTGCGATGAATCCCTCAGAAACTAATTCACATTCAAAACACAGACTATGACCGTGTAACGGTGACACTGTCAGACGTAACGGTGACACTGTCAGACGTAACGGTGACACTGTCAGATGTAACGGTGACACTGTCAGATGTAACGGTGACACTGTCAGATGTAATGGTGACACTGTCAGATGTAACGGTGACACTGTCAGATGTAATGGTGACACTGTCAGATGGATGCAGGTCATTGAGTGGGTTTTTTTTTTTTTTTTTGGGTTGTTGGTTTTTTTTCCACGTCAGCTGGCGTCCTGTGCTGGGGCTGTGTGTGTGTGGGAAGGGGGAGGGGTTCAGGGTTTGGTTAACAGTGGGCATGGTTTTTAACTGTCGTCTTTTATCTAAAAGGGTGTGGTGGTGGTGTTTTTTGTTTGTTTTTTTTTTGACGTGGTGTTGCCATGGTAGTCGGCTGGGCTATAAACAATATGAACTGAGTTTGTGGTTTGATCAAGAGGGATTCATCGTACTCGAGTTATTCCATATGCGCTCCACCGAGATCTATCTAATGTCTGGCAAGATGTAGAAATGCTAAGGGGGGGGGGGGGGGAACAGGACTTGAAACTTTACACTGACAGCAGGAGTTTGTTCAAGAGGGATTCATTGCACTCTGACAGTTCCATATACGTCCACCCAAATCTGTCAGCAGTTACTGGGCAGGCTCCCATACGCACTTGTGTATGTATGTATCGAACATATGAGGATCAAGTGGTTCGGACACCTCACACGTATGCCCCTAAACCATCCAGCTCTTCGGGCATACAACACCAGATACTCTGGCTGGAGAGCCAGAGGAAGACCAAGACGACGATGGAGCGACTCCGTGGCAGACACCCTCAGAGCTCACGAGATGTCCCTTCTCCAGGCCACCCGCCTTACTGCTGATAGACGACTGTACCTCCCCGCGACGCCCACCGGTACAAGGGAAGGAAAAAGTAAAGTAAAGTAAGTATATATATAATATATATATATATATATATATATATATATATATATATATATATATATATATATATATATCGATCTATATCTTTTCATATATTCTACAAGATTAGAAAAATACACTCAGCAAGAGCATAGATTGGTTTTCTTCTACATTTTGGCCCTTGGCCTTTCCACAGGGCAAAATGATTCATAAATGTTACGGGCTTGGACTGAACTCGACATTATCTTGATTCTACGGCCGTATCGCTCTATTTAGTTCACCCGGTTGTTCTGCGATAGAACTGTCCTTTCATATCACTTTGTTTCACATCCTGTGGACAGTGTATGCGGCTGCAGTTGTGTGTAGATAAGATCCAGCAGTGGGCAGAGACAAATGGCTTTACCTTTTCCGCAACCAAAACATAGTGTATTCACTTTCATAACCTGCGAGAATTCTTTGCTGCTCCAGAAATTTGTCTGGGACAGTGCATCATTCCAGCTGTAAAAGAAGCAAAATTCTTAGGATTGATTTTTGATGAAAAGTTGAACTTTTTCGGTCATATCCAACATCTGAAAACATCTTGCCAGAAAGTTCTGAATATTCTTCGAGTTGTAGCTCATACAGACTGGGGTGCCGACAAAAAAACGCTACTACACCTGTACAGAGCTTTATTCGCTCTAAATTGGACTATGGCTGTGTAGTATATGGGTCTGCGAGACCGTCGTACCTAAAGGCACTGGATCCAATTCACCATCAAGGGCTGCGCCTATGTCTTGGTGCATTCAGAACAACTCCTATGTATAGTTTGTATGCAGAGGCAGGGGAGCCTTCCCTGAGCAACCGTAGACTGAAACTAAGTTTAAATTTCTGTTTGAAACTGTTCTCGGAAAACCCAGCTTACGACTGTGTCTTCAACCCCAGGTTTGAAAGTGACTTTGAAAAACATCCAACAGTGACTCCTCCTTTGGGGCTGCGTGTCCGTCCCCATTTGGAAAAGGCAGATATAAATTTAGCAGTTGTTAACGACTTCTCCAAGTTTCCAGATAGTCCACCATGGACGTTGAAAACACCGAAGGTTTGTTTTGATCTTGCTTCCTTCCGTAAAGACAATACCAGTGCACTGGCGTACAAATGGTTTTATGCGGAATTGTGTGAAAAATCTCCGTCATCCCGCAGAATCTTCACTGATGGGTCCAAGTGTGATGAAGGTGTGGCTGCCACTGCCTTCTGCTCCGAGATTCCCAATGGAGCATTTTCCAAACGTATTCCATCTG
>CM060312.1:4004937-4014937 GCA_030674185.1 Monoplex corrugatus | reverse complement strand
TACATCTATGTAACATAAACATTACCATGTCAGTACATTATAATACAGTACAAACAGGATACATGTATACACCAATACATCAATGTACATAAACATTACCATGTCAATACATTATAATACAGTACAGACAGGATACATGTACACACCAATACATCTATGTAACATAAACATTACCACGTCAATACATTATAATACAGTACAGACATGATACATGTACACACCAATACATCTATGTAACATAAACATTACCACGTCAATACATTATAATACTGTACAAACAGGATACATGTACACACCAATACATCTATGTAACATAAACATTACCATGTCAATACATTATAATACAGTACAAACAGGATACATGTACACACCAATACATCTATGTAACATAAACATTACCACGTCAGTACATTATACATTATAATACAGTACAAACATACAGGATACATGTACACACCAATACATCTATGTAACATAAACATTACCATGTCAGTACATTATACATTATAATACAGTACAAACAGGATACATGTACACACCAATACATCTATGTAACATAAACATTACCACGTCAATACATTATAATACAGTACAAACAGGATACATGTACACACCAATACATCTATGTAACATAAACATTACCATGTCAGTACATTATAATACAGTACAAACAGGATACATGTATACACCAATACATCAATGTACATAAACATTACCATGTCAATACATTATAATACAGTACAGACAGGATACATGTACACACCAATACATCTATGTAACATAAACATTACCATGTCAATACATTATAATACAGTACAGACATGATACATGTACACACCAATACATCTATGTAACATAAACATTACCACGTCAATACATTATAATACAGTACAGACAGGATACATGTACACACCAATACATCTATGTAACATAAACATTACCACGTCAATACATTATAATACTGTACAAACAGGATATATGTATACACCAATACATCTATGTAACATAAACATTACCACGTCAATACATTATAATACAGTACAAACATACAGGATACATGTACACACCAATACATCTATGTAACATAAACATTACCATGTCAATACATTATAATACTGTACAAACAGGATATATGTATACACCAATACATCTATGTAACATAAACATTACCACGTCAATACATTATAATACTGTACAAACAGGATATATGTATACACCAATACATCTATGTAACATAAACATTACCACGTCAATACATTATAATACAGTACAAACATACAGGATACATGTACACACCAATACATCTATGTAACATAAACATTACCATGTCAAAACATTATAATACAGTACAAACAGGATACATGTACACACCAATACATCTATGTAACATAAACATTACCATGTCAGTACATTATAATACAGTACAAACAGGATACATGTACACACCAATACATCTATGTAACATAAACATTACCATGTCAAAACATTATAATACAGTACAAACAGGATACATGTACACACCAATACATCTATGTAACATAAACATTACCATGTCAATACATTATAATACAGTACAAACATACAGGATACATGTACACACCAATACATCTATGTAACATAAACATTACCATGTCAAAACATTATAATACAGTACAAACAAACAGGATACATGTACACACCAATACATCTATGTAACATAAACATTACCACGTCAGTACATTATAATACAGTACAAACAGACATCAGCCTGTGGGTCTATTCATAATGGAACATGGGTATAATGGGTGGTTATTCACAATGGACATGGGGTATAATGGGTGGTTAAAGTATCAGGCCTGTGGGTCTATTCACAATGGAACATGGGGTATAATGGGTGGTTAAAGTATCAGGCCTGTGGGTCTATTCACAATGGAACATGGGTATAATGGGTGGTTAAAGTGTCAGGCCTGTGGGTCTATTCACAATGGGGTATAATGGGTGGTTAAAGTATCAGGCCTGTGGGTCTATTCACAATGGAACATGGGGTATATTGGGTGATTAAAGTATCAGGCCAGTGGGTCTATTCACAATGGGGTATAATGGGTGGTTAAAGTATCAGGCCTGTGGTCTATTCACAATGGAACATGGGTGTTAAGGTACCAGGCTGTGGTCTATTCACAATGGAACATGGGGTATAATGGGTGGTTATTCACAGTGGAACATGGGATATAATGGGTGGTTATTCACAATGGAACATGGGTATAATGGGTGGTTATTCACGATGGAACATGGGATATAAGGGTGGTTATTCACAGTGGAACATGGGATATAATGGTGGTTATTCACGATGGAACATGGGGTATAAAGGGTGGTTATTCACGATGGTACATGGATATAAGGGTGGTTATTCACAGTGGAACATGGGATTATAATGGGTGGTTATTCACAATGGAACATGGGATATAAAGGGTGGTTATTCACAATGGAACATGGGGTATAAAGGGTGGTTATTCACGATGGAACATGGGATATAATGGGTGGTTATTCACGATGGAACATGGGATATAATGGGTGGTTATTCACAATGGAACATGGGATATAATGGGTGGTTATTCACAATGGAACATGGGGTATAATGGGTGGTTATTCACGATGGTACATGGGATATAAAGGGTGGTTATTCACGATGGAACATGGGATATAATGGGTGGTTATTCACGATGGAACATGGGATATAATGGGTGGTTATTCACAGTGGAACATGAGATATAATGGGTGGTTATTCACGATGGAACATGGGGTATAATGGGTGGTTATTCACAATGGAACATGGGATATAATGGGTGGTTATTCACGATGGAACATGGGATATAATGGGTGGTTATTGACGATGGAACATGGGATATAATGGGTGGTTATTCACAGTGGAACATGGGATATAATGGGTGGTTATTCACGATGGAACATGGGATATAATGGGTGGTTATTCACAATGGAACATGGGATATAATGGGTGGTTATTCACGATGGAACATGGGATATAATGGGTGGTTATTCACGATGGAACATGGGATATAATGGGTGGTTATTCACAATGGAACATGGGATATAATGGGTGGTTATTCACGATGGAACATGGGATATAATGGGTGGTTATTCACGATGGAACATGGATATAATGGGTGGTTATTCACAATGGAACATGGGATATAATGGGTGGTTATTCACAATGGAACATGGGATATAATGGGTGGTTATTCACGATGGAACATGGGATAAATGGGTGGTTATTCACAATGGAACATGGGATATAATGGGTGGTTATTCACAATGGAACATGGGATATAATGGGTGGTTATTCACGATGGAACATGGGATATAATGGGTGGTTATTCACGATGGAACATGGGATATAATGGGTGGTTATTCACAATGGAACATGGATATAATGGTGGTTATTCACAATGAACATGGGATATAATGGTGGTTATTCACAATGGAACATGGGGTATAATGGGTGGTTAAGGTACCAGGCCTGTGGGTCTATTCACAATGGAACATGGGGTATAATGGGTGGCTTGATGACATTATCTGCAGTATAGCAATATCAGTAAAAGACATCTGTCATTGTGGAAGAGGCTTGATGAGATTATCTGTATAACAACAATATCAATAAACGTAAATGAATAATGTAATATGTACTTATGCATGCAGCTGAACTAACCCAGAAAACAACATGGGGGGTGGGGGTGGGGGTGGGGATGTAGGTATGACAGAGAGGGGGAAGTCCAATTCACAACGCTTTTCCCTCTGCGCAGTATTAATAAACAGATACCAAAGTTGTACAGTATCTAGCAAAATGCATGTGTGTGCAAGAGTTGTCCTTTCTGTGATTTCATGAGATGATTAGTTTAGTTGACGTTGGTCGTCTGGTGACTGTTGTCACTGGTACTGTGTGTTTCTGCCTTTCTTCATGTAGCATATGTCTAGTGCTGGTTGTTGTTGTTGTTGTTGTTGTTGTTTTCCTGTAGCAATGTTTATTGTGTCATTGTGTTATCGGTATGTAGTTGTGTCAGTGAGTAATGATACAGGTGTGTTCATCATGTTAACAGCCGGTCAGCCGCTGCCAGTCGGTCGCATTGTTCACATAGAACACAAGCAGTGACTTCAGCAGGACAGGGGCACATGTCACTCACCACACTTAACAAGGTTTATCCCTCACCACACTAAACAAGGTTTATCCCATGCTTGAAGAAGGGAAAACAGAAATGGAAGCATCACCGTGAAGTAGCGCTGGGCAGAACCGGACAGCAGAAGGTCCTCAAAGGAGAAGCCCCCGTCAAGCAAATGTTTCAGCCCTTAACCTCTGACCTTCTAAGGGGGCCGGGCCGCATCCAGGTCATGACTCCTGGATGCCCCTCTGTCGTCGCCATTTT
Source organism: Monoplex corrugatus (assembly GCA_030674185.1). Classification (NCBI taxonomy): domain Eukaryota; kingdom Metazoa; phylum Mollusca; class Gastropoda; order Littorinimorpha; family Ranellidae; genus Monoplex; species Monoplex corrugatus. Next base: position 4,010,522 of record CM060312.1, on the reverse strand, counting down.
GTCCATCCATCAGGATTCCAACCTGTACCTTCCAGATAGTCGAGTGGCTCTAGACCAAGTCACCTTTGTGGCAGATATCTTAAACACTTAGCTACCAGACATCTACTTTACAAGGGACATTTCAATCCTTATGCAATTCAGTTTTTGTTCCTCCTGGGCCAGATCCAAGTGGAGTTCTTTTCCGCTGTTTCTGCCATTGCCTTTAGGGCTGTGGTCCTCTTTCTCCCAAACATGGAGAGCTGCTTAATGAGATCACAGGCCGATGTGCCTATCAACCCCCTCGCTCCAACCACTATAGCCAGGACTTTGGCTTGAAAGCCAGATGTCCTCAAGTTGCTGGCTAGACTGGCATACTTTTCAGTCTTGTGTAGATATGGGCTTCCTCCATTCATTTTCGTCTCGAGAGATGACACAGTTAGCTCGATCAGAATCACTTGTTTTAATGAACAGGAATGGGGAACTATATCCGGTCTCATGCCACTCTTGCTGATAATTTCTGGGTGTTTTTTTTTAATCGTGGAAGATCTGCTGTGCGCTGCCAGTCATCAGCTCCACCCAGCAGAGCCCAGTTCCATGCTTAGGATGTCAGCACTTTTTCAGACCACAGTTGGCTGTCTTCTGCCATGTAGAAGGCTGCTGGAACTTCCGGTGGGCGTGGTTTTTCCCCTGGCAGTGCTGATGGCTTGTGAGATCTGTGTAAGTACATGATTGTACCGCCATGTGTACCTGGCTTGGGTTAGCACTACTGTGTAAGTACATGATTGTACCGCCATGTGTACCTGGCTTGGGTTAGCACTACTGTGTAAGTACATGATTGTACCGCCATGTGTACCTGGCTTGGGTTAGCACTACTGTGTAAGTACATGATTGTACCGCCATGTGTACCTGGCTTGGGTTAGCACTACTGTGATGAGTTTTGGACATGTTCCACTGTCTACTTGTGCTGCTGGCTTGGACACTCAGGATCATGTGATTTCCCCCATTTCACCAGATTTGTATTGGAGGGCAGTAGGTCATTTACAGATGGGAGGATGAAACTGATCCTGAGAGGGGTTCTAAGCCACACGTCATTCCTGCTAGAGCTCCTTTGGGTTACACTTGCCCATGATGTCCACTGTCCCTGTTGGCCTTGATGGACGCCATCTGGATTCTTTTGATGTCCTCTTCTTTCTTCGTCTCTTTTATTGTCATTTCAGGGAAAGTTTAAATGGAACTATCAACGTAAATACCATGGACACCTCATTTTGTCTTTGATGCACACACATATAATTATTGTATCATCATCAGAAAAAAAAAATCCACGCTGCAGCAAGTTATGAAGTGATACCTAGTTTGCAGAACACACACGTGTAGGCCTACAGGTACAACGTAGACCTGCAGATCGTTTGGAACAGTGTGACGATGACCTCAAGTAATTTTTCAGACGTTATATCATCGAAATCCAAGGCAAGTGTGACTGCCCGCGTTCAAGCAAACAGGAACCAGAAAAAACACGAAAACAGAATCAGAATTTAATACAACCAGACAGGAACAAATTTTCGGCCAGCTGGCCTTTGTCAAGCGTGAATGTACGATCACAAGCAAACACAATCATATCATGGGCCCAATGTTTGAGTCGAGTCACTGTTCACCTCTTGAACCAGTCAGCCAGCAAAAGGCTGTGCATGCTTCAGATCAGATTGACTGGCAGCAACTGGCTGGTGCTGGCTGACTTCAGCATGAACGCCTTTCACCAGCTGACTATGTGATGAAAGCGAGGTAGCTGACATGCCCACACAATTCAGCCAGGTACTGGCAGCAGCTGACGGTAGCTGGCACAGCTCAGGGTGAACACACCGGACAGCTTGTGTGTATGTGTGTGTGTGTGTGTGTGTGTGTGTGTGTGTGTGTGTGTGTGTGTGTGTGTTGTGTGTTGTGTGTTGTGTGTGTTGTGTGTGTGTTGTGTGTGTTGTGTGTCCTCTGCTGTAGTAGACGGTAGTGAGGTAGCTGGTGACGTGGCAACAAGATGAGGTTAAAGGTCAGGCACAGAAGACAAGGGGTTAATGCCCTGAAGGTCAGACAGTGATGATGGTGTGTGTGTGTGTGACTCCGACAAACCTCACCTTCCTGCAATGTCGTCTCTTTTTTAACTGATGGCTGCTCTGCTGATGTCTGTCTGTCCCTCTCCCCCTGTGTTGTCTGTCTGTCTGTCTCCCTCGTTCTCTCTGTCTGTCTCTCATGTTGTCTCTGTCTGTCCCCCATGTTGTCTATATGTCTCTCATGTTGTCTCTGTCTGTCCCCCATGTTGTCTATATGTCTCTCATGTTGTCTCTGTCTGTCCCCCATGTTGTCTGTATGTCTCATGTTGTCTGTCTTCATTCATGTGGTAAAGGTCCAGCTTAGGTCTCCCATAGATCCAGCATAAGGACAGGTTGCCTGTGGGCTGTGTTGGGTCAGAGCCTCAGACCTATCCCATAACCCTCACCCATGGGGGCAGTATTCTTGGTGAGTGGATTGCCCACCCTGAAGTTGAGGGTAAGGGGTAGGGCTAGGGTTAGGGTTAGGGTTAGGGTTAGGTTAGCCCTTGTGTTGTTGGAAGTATTCTTGCACGTGACAATTCAGGAGTGAGAGTAACCGAACTGTACCCTTACCATGAATGCTGAAATCCTGTTCTGTCTGTCTGTCTGTCTGTCTGAGTGTCTGCCTGTCTGTCTGTCTGTCTGTCTGTCTGTCTGAGTGTCTATCTGTCTGTCTGTCTATCTCTGTCTCCCACATTGTCTCTTTATCTCTGTCTGCCTCTCTCGCTGTCATTTTTTCCTTCGTGTTCTTCTTTCTGTTTTGTGTGTTGATGGATTTGTTGTTTTATTGTTGTTGTTGTTGTTGTTGTTTTATTGTTGTTGTTGTTGTTGTTGTTTTACTCCAGTTAGAAGAAATCTTCCTTTGTTCTACCTCTGATTTGGTGTTCCTCACTGTTTTTCCTTTGTGCTGTGTGTGTGTGTGTGTGTGTGTGTGTGTTGTGGGTGTGTGTGTGTGTGTGTGTGTGTGTGTGTGTGTGTGTGTGTGTGTGTGTGTGTGTGTGTGTGTGGTGTGTGTGTTGTGTATGTGTGTGTGTGTTTGTGTGTGTGTGTGTGTTGTGTGTTGTTTGTGTGTGTGAGTGTATGTGTATGTATGTGTGTGGAGTGTGTATGTGTGTGTGTGTGTGTGAGTGTATGTGTATGTATGTGTGTGGAGTGTGTATGTGTGTGTGTGTATGTGTGTGTGTGTATGTGTGTGTGGTGTGTATGTTGTGTGTGTTGTGTGTGTGTGTGTGTGTGTGTGGTGTGTGTGTGTGTGTGTGTGTGTGTGTGTGTGTGTGTGTATGTGCATGCACGCGTGCGACCGAGAGATGTATTTGCTTTGTGGGTTGCACAATCTAAGTGAACCATATCATGTTTATTTGGCAATGATACAGGTGATGTTGAATTATATACATCATATCAGTATTATAAAGAACAGTGCATGCACATGCACATATATCTATATATCTATATCTATATCTACGCCCAAATATATAGGGACGTTACCACATGTGTGATGATGGACTGTCAGCTAACACCGGTCTACATAACTTGGCTAACCTCTTCACCAGTGACAGTGTGCAGTGTTGACTCAAATCACATGTAACAGCTTGTGTTTACAGACACGTGGACAAAACATTGTGCACTGTTGTCATCCATGATCACGTCACGTTACCTGACGTGACGTGTGGAATGCTGTACGTTCAGTGGACAAACCCGTGTGGAACACAACGCCATGTCCACCGCACAACACAACACAACACAACAGAATCATATCATGCCTGTCTTAACAAGTGATTCGAGAACTTACACAGATAAAACCAACTCTGACTGTTTCAGTTAAAATTACTGATAAAAGTAAAACTGACCAAAACTGTTTATTTTGAACGTTGGTTGTCACTTTGATTCAGACTGACGAGACCCCACCCCCCACCCCCTGCCATGTTTACCTGTGTTTTGTAACGGACTGATGTTGGCTGAGTGAATAAAACCCCCATCACCACAGTAGGCCTACTTGATTTCTGTGGCTGTTTACACACAACATGACAAACAGAAGGGAAAGATGACCTGCAGTAGTTGTGATGAAGATTCTTCATCTCTTGTTCACTGTCTGAATGGTCAGGCCACATCAGACAATACATGTGGCTGTTGTAGTCACTTCCTGTTGGCTGCCATGGACATTGGTCACATGACTTGCTGTTGGCTGCCATGGACATTGGTCAGATGACTTGTAGCCGGCCATGTCAGTTGTCCTTCCCTTTGATACAAATGACGTCACTGTAATATCATTGTGGTCACCTGGTCTTCGTCACCACAGGGGCAGTAGGTGATAAGATATGGCACAGTGAAGTGAGTGATAAGATATGGCACAGTAAAGTGAGTGATAAGATATGGCACAGTAAAGTGAGTGATAAGATATATGGCACAGTGAAGTGAGTGATAAGATATGGCACAGTGAAGTGAGTGATAAGATATATGGCACAGTGAAGTGAGTGATAAGATATGGCATAGTGAAGTGAGTGATAAGATATGGCACAGTGAAGTGAGTGATAAGATATATGGCACAGTGAAGTGAGTGATAAGATATGGCACAGTGAAGTGAGTGATAAGATATATGGCACAGTGAAGTGAGTGATAAGATATGGCACAGTGAAGTGAGTGATAAGATATGGCACAGTGAAGTGAGTGATAAGATATGGGCACAGTGAAGTGAGTGATAAGATATATGGCACAGTGAAGTGAGTGATAAGATATGGCACAGTGAAGTGAGTGATAAGATATGGCACAGTGAAGTGAGTGATAAGATATATGGCACAGTGAAGTGAGTGATAAGATATGGCACAGAATGATGATGATATGATGAGTGATGATAAGATATATGGCACAGTGAAGTGAGTGATAAGATATATGGCACAGGTAGAATGAGTGAGTGATAAGATATGGCACAGTGAAGTGATGTATAAGATATGGCACAGTGAAGTGAGTGATAAGATATGGCACAGTGAAGTGAGTGATAAGATATGGCACAGTGAAGTGAGTGATAAGATATGGCACAGTGAAGTGAGTGATAAGATATATGGCACAGTGAAGTGAGTGATAAGATATGGCACAGTGAAGTGAGTGATAAGATATGGCACAGTGAAGTGAGTGATAAGATATATGGCACAGTGAAGTGAGTGATAAGATATGGCACAGTAAGTGAGTGATAAGATATGGCACAGTGAAGTGAGTGATAAGATATATGGCACAGTGAAGTGAGTGATAAGATATGGCACAGTGAAGTGAGTGATAAGATATGGCACAGTGAAGTGAGTGATAAGATATGGCACGTGAAGTGAGTGATAAGATATGGCACAGTGAAGTGAGTGATAAGATATGGCACAGTGAAGTGAGTGATAAGATATGGCACAGTGAAGTGAGTGATAAGATATATGGCACAGTGAAGTGAGTGATAAGATATGGCACAGTGAAGTGAGTGATAAGATATGGCACAGTGAAGTGAGTGATAAGATATATGGCACAGTGAAGTGAGTGATAAGATATGGCACA
>CM060312.1:3917437-4002437 GCA_030674185.1 Monoplex corrugatus | reverse complement strand
GGTGGTGTAGGGCCTGTCATGTTATAAATCATGGTGTAGGGCACGTCATGTTATATATCGTGGTGTAGGGCACGTCATGTTATATGTCATGGTGTAGGGCACGTCATGTTATATATCATGGTGTAGGGCACGTCATGTTATATGTCATGGTGTAGGGCACGTCATGTTATATATCATGGTGTAGGGCACGTCATGTTATATGTCATGGTGTAGGGCACGTCATGTTACATATGGTGTAGGGCACGTCATGTTATATGTCATGGTGTAGGGCACGTCATGTCACATATGGTGTAGGGCACGTCATGTTATATGTCATGGTGTAGGGCCTGTCATGTTATATATCGTGTAGGGCACGTCATGTTATATATCGTGGTGTAGGGCCTATCATGTCATATATCATGGTGTAGGGCACGTCACGTTATACATCATGGTGTAGGGCCTGTCATGTTATATATCGTGGTGTAGGGCACGTCATGTTACATATGGTGTAGGGCACGTCACGTTATACATCATGGTGTAGGGCCTGTCATGTTATATATCGTGGTGTAGGGCACGTCATGTTATATATCGTGGTGTAGGGCACGTCATGTTATATATCATGGTGTAGGGCACATCATGTTATATATCATGGTGTAGAGCCTGTCATGTTATATATCATGGTGTAGGGCACGTCATGTTATATATCATGGTGTAGGGCACGTCATGTTATATTCATGGTGTAGGGCACGTCATGTTATATATCATGGTGTAGGGCACGTCATGTTATATATCATGGTGTAAGGTCTGTCATGTTATATATCATGGTGTAAGGTCTGTCATGTTATATATCATGGTGTAGGGCACGTCATGTTATATATCAAAGGTGATGTAGGGCACGTCATGTTATATGTCATGGTGTAGGGCACGTCATGTTATATATCATGGTGTAGGGTCTGTCATGTTATATATCATGGTGTAGGGCACGTCATGTTATAAATCAAAGGTGGTGTAGGGCCGGTTATATTATGAATCAAAGGTCAGTTTTTACAGATGTGGGTCAGGTTTGAACTCAAGACATCAGGAAGTGGCCTGGGGGCTTACCAGGCGGGCAGGACGCTGATTGGCTGTACCAGAACGAGGCCCAGGGACGTTTCTCCACTGACCTTTTGGCCAAGACAGAAAACTGAGCTAGCTAGGGTTGCACACGTCAGAAATTGTAACAGTGCGTGAGGCTAAATGAAGATATGGTCACACAGCTTGTCATGGTTAGACAGTGCAAGGAATACAGAGACCATTTCTATGAGATAACTTCATGGTCATTTTAAACTGTGTGCACTACACCCAGTGTGGGAGGGTGGTGGAGAATAGAGGGGGTGGGTTAGGGGTAAGTGAGAGTACAAACCTGTGAGGGGACGGGATACCCTGCTCATTGTGTGTGTGTGTGTGTGTGTGTGTGTGTGTGTGTGTGTGTGTGTGTGTGTGTGTGTGTGTGTGCCGGTCACCAGGCGAAAGAGAAAGAGCGGCGGTTGAAGATGAGGGAGGAGAAGATGGAACAACAGAGGCTGCACCAGGAGGAGAGAGTTCGCCGGGCACTGGAACGAGCCAAGGCAGAACCCAAGAAAGCTGTGAGTTGGTCTGCCGTCATCCATTGCTTACTCTGTGTGTGTGTGTGTGTGTGTGTGTGTGTGTGTGTGTGTGTGTGTGTGTGTGTGTGTGTGTGTGTGTGTGTGTGTGATTGTGTATCTGTGGTTTATGTTGTGTTTGTATGTTCTTTGTGTGTTAGTGTGTATTTGTGTGCGTTTTTTTTTTTATGTGTGTATGCATATGTGTGTTGTGTGTGTGCATGCGTTTCTGTTGTGTATGTCAGATTGTGTGAAATTGTATGTGTATTCAAGCGTATATGTGTGTGTTTGTTTAAGTGCATGTTTTGTATATGTGTATGTGTGCGTGGATATATGTTTGTGTATATTTTGTGTGTTCGTGTGTGTTGTGTGTGCGATTGTACGTGTGTTTGTGTGTATAACTGTGTGCGTGTATTCTATGTGTGTGTTGTATGTTTGTGTGTTTTCTGTACATTTGTTCGTGCGTGTGTTTGTGTGTAAGTGCGTGTGTTTGTTTATGTGTGTGTACATGGGCGCGTACGTGTGTTTTGCATGTATGTGTATGTATTTGTTTCTGTGCGGTTTGTATGCGTGTTTGTGTGTGTCAGTGCACGTTTTTATGTATGTGTGTGTTTATGTGTTTGTGTATGACTGTATGTACGTATGTTTGTGCGTTTGTATGTGTGCTTGTATGCGTGTGTTTTTTATATATGCGTGTGTTTTGTATATGTTTGTATGTGTGTGCATGTGTGTTCGTGCATGTTTGTGTGTGTGTATTCGTTTGTTTCTATGGGAGTGTGTATGTGCATGTGCGTGTTTTGTATATATGCGTTTGTGTGGGTATGTGTGCGCGTTTGTGTGTTGTTGTGTGTGTTATTCGTGCATGTGTTTTGTGTTTATTATATACATATATATATATATATATATATATATATATATATATATGTATGTGTGTATGTGTATATATATATATTGTGTTCGTGTGTGTGTGTGTGTGTGTGTGCGCGAGAGAGAGAGAGAGAGAGAGAGAGAGAGAGAGAGAGAGAGAGAGAGAGAGAGAGAGAGAGAGAGAGAGAGAGAGAGATGTGTGTAAATGTGTGTGTGTGTGTGTGTGTGTGATAATATGATTACCTCCTGGATGTATTTGTCAGACAAGGACACAGGCAATCAGTATCATGACCCAATGATGTGTGTGTGTGTGTGTGTGTGTGTGTGAACAGACGGGCAAAAAGTTGGTGTTCCGATCAGAGCCGCCTCAGCTGAAGAAGAAGGAAGACGACGGTGCCGACCAGGCCAGTCGTGAGGAGGAGGAGCTGGCCTACTACTTCCAGTGGTAGTGTGCAATGGCCTCTGCTGCCTGTTGTTGTCTCTGATAGCGCCACTCTGTGACCAGTCTGTGGGTGGGCAGTGCCGTCTGGTACAGTTATGTCTGGTAGTGCAGATATGTGACTACTTTTAGTGGTAGTGTTGGCTGCACCTTTTCTACTAATTCCAGAGGTAGTGCAGCTGGCTTATTACTTCTAGTGGTAGTGCAGGTCTGTCACTACCTCCATGGGTAGGGCGACTTGATCGCACTCCTGCGGTGCGACACTTGTTACTCCTTTGGTAGTGTGGTGTTGATACTACACAGTACTGCAACAGTACAGGACTCCTCTTAATCTTACTTCTGCCAGTGGTAGTACTGCTCCTAAAAAACCGTCCTAAAGTCTGCAGAATCGATTATTTTAAAGAAAAAAACAAAAACAAAAAGAAAGAAAACATGCAGTGTCTTCACTTGCATTTGATGTTTGCCTGAGAATTGTGGAGACTTTTATTGTGTCGCTGTCTGACAGAGTGAGTGAATATTGAATGGAATGAGTTGTAGTGTGCACAAGCATTTTGTACAGAGGTACATCTGTTCTTATAATTATAACCACCACATAATCATGCATATAATTATATAAAGGATATGATGAAAAGAACAATAATGGTGTTTTGTTTGTTTGTGAGTGTGTGTGTGTATGTGTGTGCGAGGGACAGAGAGAGAGGGAGAGGAGAGTGCGTGTTGTGTGTGTATGAGGAGAGAGAGAGAGAGAGAGAGAGAGAGAGAGAGAGAGAGAGAGAGAGAGAGAGAGAGAGAGAGAGAGAGTGTGTGTGTGTGTGTGCTCTGTTCGCCTCTCCTAGGCTCATAGTCACACTCTGATCTACGGCAGCATGTAGGTGCTGGGTGAATTGTCCGGAACTTCAGGTGGATGACAACTGCACTGTTAATACCAACACCAAGTCTCTATGGTTTATCAAATTTTAGGGATGACCTTTCACAACTGTGTCCAACAGTCCTTTACAAAACTGGACAAGCCAAATGGCTGATGTGACGGTGTTCAGAACCAGCATCAGACACAATGACTGTGTTCTGCTTTAGAGTAAACGTGTTGAACGTTCAGGTGGAGGTGACAGCAGGCTGGTTGTTGGCTGGGTCTACAACTTTCTCTACATGACTGTATCTACACACAGCTGTTCGCAGTGGTTCACGCCTGTCAGTCTGCAGGATGTAGGCCTACATGTAGTAGTGTTGTGGGGATCTGATCACCAGACAACCATAACCTAGGACTGTCACCCCCTGACCTAGGACAATACCCCTTGTCCTATGAGGACTATCCTCCTGACCTACTCCCTGTCCTATGAGGACAATCCCCTCTAATACAGTACCCCCTGACCTAGTACAGTACTCATGACCTAGGACAGTCACCCTGACCTAGGAGTCACCACTGACCTTTGAGTCACCCCTGACCTAGTACAGTACTCCCAACCTAGGACAGTCACCCCTGACCTATGAGTCACCCCTGACCTAGGACAGTCATCCCTGACCTATGACAGTCATCCCTGACGTAGTACAGTACTCACAACCTAGGACAGTCATTGACCTATGACAGTCATCCCTGACCTAGTACAGTACTCACAACCTAGGACAGTCACCATTGACCTATGACAGTCATCCCTGACCTAGTACAGTATTCACTGACCTAGGATAGTCCCCTCTGACCCTGGAGGACACTTCTCCCTGACCATGGAGGACAATATCCTATGACCGAGGACAGTCCCCTTTAACCTAGGATGATAATCCCCAACCTCCCTGTATCAAAGCGCATACAGTACAAACTAGACACCATGTGCTACAAAAGCCTCAATAACTCAGCCCCCGATTATCTGTCAAGCCTACTTGAGATCTATGTTCCCTCACGTACCCTCCGCTCTGCCTCCGATCCTCTGACTTTTCGCTTTCCACGCACTAAGCTCAATACCTATGGTCCACGAGCCTTCTCTGTTTCTGGTCCACTCTCCTGGAACAAACTTCCTCTCTCAGTCTGTCAGCAACCTACTTTTGTCTCCTTCAAGTCCGCTCTCAAAACTCACCTTTTCTCCTCTGCATAAAATCCTAACTTCACTCAACCCCCCTCTGCAGCCTGTCTCCGCTCGGAGGGGAATCACATTGTTATAATATATAATTGTATATGATATGCTCTCTATAATTTTCCATTGCTTTTATTCTTGCTTTTATTGCTTTTATTCTTTCTCCCCATTTATAGTCATGCGTGTGTGTGTGTGTGTGTGTGTGTGTGTGTGTGTGTGTGTGTGTGTGTGTGTGTGTGTGTGCGTGCGTGTGCGTACGTGTGTGTCTGTTTCAGCGCTTAGATTTGATTTTATCAAGATTTTGCGCTATATAAATATTGTAATTATTATTATTATTACCCCCTGACCATGGAGGACAGTCCCCTCTGAACTTGGAAGACACGTCCCCCTGACCTAGGACAATAATCCCTGACCACTGACCTAGGACAATAACCCCCAACAATGGAGACAGTCCCCTCTAACCTAGGACTGTCCCCCGTTCCACTGGTGGCAACAGAATGAGTTTTCAATGAACAGAAAATGAAGCAGAGAACATCAGGACATCCACAAAACAACTGCCCAAAATGTCTCCTGGTAACAAGACAGATGATGGTGCTCTCCATCTGGCATGGCAGTAGATGACACAAGCGCTCTGACAGAACGAAGTGAAGATGAGTTTTCATAAAAAGCTGTAGCCTCTTATCTACACAGGTGAGTCAGTTTACAACACAAATCTCCATGCGATTCAGTCCACCCCCTGACCTGACAAGATGCTCTACAATATCATCCATTCAGAGCATCCAGTTTTGAAAGGGGTTTCTGAATACTAGACCTTGAACACAATCCTGACTGAAAGGTCATCCCAAGCTTAACAAACTGTCACCAATGGGCGCAAGTACAATATAAATATGAATCAACAGGTAAAGTATCTATATCACCAATCCTGTTCAATATACAATTTTCCCATTACCTTTAATCTGCAAGTATTGTTGCCAACACTTAACCTCCAAGCATAACCACCATCAAAAAGCACAGAAAGTCCAATGTAGAGTTCTTTAAATGATTTATTTGTCAATATACAAACATTGGTTGTTGAACAGCCAGAACAAACCTCTCTGAGCAGTTGGCCACCTCTCTTGTATACAACACACACACACACACACACACACACACATACACACACACACACACACACACACAAGTATTTCTCATACCTTTCACCTCTACTACATCACTACCACCCTTTCAGTTAACATGCACACATTTAACAAAACATCTATCACCCCTCGCTCTCGTACAAGTCTACCTGGCATGCAATGAACTATCCTCACCCAAACATTGACTACCACACAGACAACACTGCGGAAAGCCCAACGCTGCACAGCTCACAGACATCCAGACTGAAGACTTCAAACAGAAAGAACCCCCAACAAAATGACAAATCCTCACAGTTCCATCAGTCAGCTTTCACTCCCTAACCCTAGCCAGCAGCTTTCTGCATGGTGAGAGGGTTAGTACAAATCAATGGTACGGTAACCCCAAAGCTGTTTCCTGTGTCTCATACTTTCAGTACTGTGACTGCCTAACACGCACGTTCTCTCGTTGTCTTCATGCTAAACACTGGACTCTGTATGAATACAGCACAGCAACAGCTGCTGGTTCGCACACACAAACACAAAAAGACCATAAACATCAAATGACTATGATGATGAGTACACAACAGGACAACTGGACAGTTTGCCCCAGACACACACAACAGGACAACTGGACAGTTTGCCCCAGACACACACAACAGGACAACTGGACAGTTTGCCCCAGACACACACAACAGGACAACTGCACAGTTTGCCCCAGACACACACAACAGGACAACTGCACAGTTTGCCCCAGACACACACAACAGGACAACTGGACAGTTTGCCCCAGACACACACAACAGGACAACTGCACAGTTTGCCCCAGACACACACAACAGGACAACTGGACAGTTTGCCCCAGACACACACAACTTATTGCCTCAGGTTGCAGGAAATAACAAGTGTCCAACCCCAGTTCAAACATGCATAGACTATTTGCAGGACAGACCTAAGACACGGATCATCTGCTGTGAAAATCCAGTGTACATAAACCTGCCATGACTCAACTAAGGTAAAGCTTCTTCTGTAACCCTCAGGTCATCAGGGAGTGAGGTGGTAAGAGATATAAACTTTCCAAGAGGCCGGTGTTATGACAGCAGCGCCCATTTCCTCTCCCATATTACTTTACCTTCCCTGACCATGAAAAGAGCAAGGTACCCATTTACAGCCGGTGGGGTGGAGGTTACACACACATGGTTCCGCTCCAGTTGGGTCTGGAACCCGTGCAGTCAGACTGGAAGGGGGAGCTGTACCTCTAAGCCAACAAGGCCTCAGGACTGAAGTTACTGCCATGTATCGCCATTCACCGAAACCCAGTTGTCTCCTGATACGACCCACACGACGCTACTGGAAGACCCACGGTTGCTGGTCACACTTCAGGCGTGTCAAACACAGTCAAGCAAAGGGATCAAATTCAGGCAGATTGATTAGAGTCAGGAATATTAATTCAAGTTGGACAAAACAATGAAAATCAGGCAGATAGCTCAAATCAAAATCAGGTAGATAGCTCAAATCAAAATCAGGTAGATGATAGTGAACAACCTATAATCACTGAATATATAAATTATCAACTCTTTGCATTCTGTCCCTCTGTGCGTAATTTAGTGAATTCTGATACACAGGACAATAACAATCAAGAAACACACTAAAAAAAAACAAACAAAAAAAAAACCGTCCACAGAATGAGGAACAAAAATTCATGAAACCAAATGAAAGGGAGAAACAATTAATTGTAATAAAAGCAAAAAGAAAGTATGAGAAAGATACGTCCAGGGATGACAAGAAAAAGACTTTAACCCTTTCACTCCCGCACACTGCCCATCAGCATCCTGCACTCTCAGCCATGCTAGCTAAGCAAAAACTTAACCCTTTGAATCCCTCACCCTATCCACCAGCTTCCTGCAGGAAGCTGGTGGATAGGGTGAGGGATTCAAAGGGTTATGTTTTTGCAGTTGGTGGATAGGGTGCGGGAGTCAAAGGGTTAACAAAAGAGCGACACAGAAACAAAAGGAGAGAACAAAAGAGAAGAAGATTCAGCTAGAAACCAAAATGAAGGCCGAGTTCAAAGAATGGTGACAGGCAACAACAGGCATCAGCTTGGTCACATCCAACAGTTCAAACCCCATTCAACCCACTGGCCCTGCAATCTCCCCTGTCTACCTCACTTCACTCAATGCAGTACACAACAGTGATGACGGAAAGACACTCAGTCCTCATGGTCAGTCTACAACACTAAAAATCAAAACAAAACAAAAAGTAAAAAACAAAACACACAAACCTGTTGACACTCGCTGGTTGACTTATCAACCATCACATTACAGCTGAATGGTATTACATCCATCTGTGGCTACACAGGACACAGACAGATACAGAGACTGACAGACATACACACACAGATAGACAAATACAGACAGACATATATACACAAACAGACCAACAGACCGACCCTCACCACACCAGTCTTGTCAGGCACTGCAGAAACACTATCACAAGATTGTATGGGTTCTTGTCTATACCTCACTAAAAGAAAAAAAAAAGCCACATCCATCCTCACACACAATATGTTGCTACCTCTCTTAATGCTTCCAGTAGATTTCAATAAAAAACAAATTAAAAAACAAACAAAAAACTAAACTCCAAGAGATTTCAGTAAAAAGAAAACATGAAATAACCCCAGTATGTCACCATTGAAGTGAAAACTAAGCACAGGAAGAACACCTACAGACAAGCTGGAAAACAGGGGGGACAACTGAAACATGTCAGCAATTCAAAGCGCTGCAATGTGAAAGCAGCAAGACAGTACAGGTAAACAAAAGAACTCTGGTTTACCAGACAGCAGTAGGAGGACAGGAGCTTTGCTTTATCTGAGAATATGATGAGCTCTTGTTAACCTGACAGTAGGCAAAGCTCTGGTTTACTGACAATATGAACTCTCTGGTTTACCACAGAACATAAATAGCTTTGGTTTCCCAGAGAATATGAAGAGCTCCCGTTTACCTGACAAGCTTTGGTTTCCCAGAGAATATGAAGAGCTCCCGTTTACCTGACAAGCTTTGGTTTCCCAGAGAATATGAAGAGCTCCCGTTTACCTGACAAGCAAAGCTCTCGTTTACTGACAATATGAAGAGCTCTTGTTTACCAGAGAACAAGAAGAGTTCCACATCACTGGCATACGAACTCTGATTTATTAAACAGCATGGTAAGAACAGCTACAGTTTATGGACAGCAGGGTCAGAATGGACAGCTGGGTCAAACAGCTGGGTCCGATAACAGGGTCAGACAGCCAGATCAGAATGGACAGCTGGGTCAAATAGCTGGGTCAGAATGGACAACAGGGTCAGAATGGACAGCTGGGTCAAACAGCTGGGTCAGACTGGACAGCTGGGTCAGAATGGACAGCTGGGTCAGACTGGACAGCTGGGTCAAACAGCTGGGTCAGACTGGACAGCTGGGTCAAACAGCTGGGTCAGAATGGACAGCAGGGTCAGAATGGACAGCTGGGTCAAACAGCTGGGTCAGACTGGACAGCTGGGTCAAACAGCTGGGTCAGAATGGACAGCTGGGTCAAACAGCTGGGTCAGACTGGACAGCTGGGTCAGACTGGACAGCTGGGTCAAACAGCTGGGTCAGAATGGACAGCAGGGTCAGAATGGACAGCTGGGTCAAACAGCTGGGTCAGACTGGACAGCTGGGTCAAACAGCTGGGTCAGAATGGACAGCAGGGTCAGAATGGACAGCTGGGTCAAACAGCTGGGTCAGACTGGACAGCTGGGTCAGAATGGACAGCTGGGTCAGACTGGACAGCTGGTCAGACTGGACAGCTGGGTCGGACAGCTGGGTCAGACTGGACAGCTGGGTCAGACTGGACAGCTGGGTCAAACAGCTGGGTCAGAATGGACAGCAGGGTCAGAATGGACAGCTGGGTCAAACAGCTGGGTCAGACTGGACAGCAGGGTCAGAATGGACAGCAGGGTCAGAATGGACAGCAGGGTCAGACAGCTGGGTCAGCAAAGTGATGGTTTATAGACAGCAGAATGAAGAAAGGAGTTTCAGTTTACAACAGGTAGGAGAACAGCTACAGTCCATCAGACAGCAGAGTGAAAATAGACATATGGTTACACACACCACATCTTACGATACTCGCCAACAACACATCAGTTGATCAGTGACACAGGTTGCCCCATAATCCTGAAGCTGATAGGGGAGCGAGGTGGTAGGGGCCTCAACGTTTCTTAAGGCCAACACCATGAGGATGTTGCCCATTCCCTCTCCGTTACTGTTGGACCTGTCCCAACCCTGAACAGGGTCAGGTGTCCACTCACAGCTGGGTGGACTGCAGATGATACTGGCATGTTTACAATTCATCACAAGCCTCACTTACATCATGTCACACTGGAAGCTGTGCAGTCGAGTCCTATGGCAAGTTTTTCTTGAGCGCGGTTCTCACCCATGCAAACCTCTAGAGTGGGACTGGCAGGTGGGAGCTCTACCTCTACGCCAACCAGGAGTCAAAGACAGGGACAGAGCAGTCGTTGGTCAAGACAGTCAGCTGTCAACCAGTTGTTGGTCAACACAGCTGTCAACCAGTTGTTGGTCAAGACAGCTGTCAACCAGTTGTTGGTCAAGACAGTCAGCTGTCAACCAGCCAGTGACACCAGTAAACCAGTGACAAGAACAACAAGGTCAGGGGGACAAATGGACCAACCAGCCAGTGACACCAGTAAACCAGTGACAAGAACAACAAGGTCAGGGGGACAAATGGACCAACCAGCCAGTGACACCAGTAAACCAGTGACAAGAACAACAAGGTCAGGGGGACAAATGGACCAAACAGTAGACAGACCAGAAACAATACTTCTCTAAAAATGGCTGAGGAGCTTCTATCAAAAATAAAAAACGACATTGCGGCTGATAACACCTCGATGTTGACAATAATGACACCAGGCAGTATAAATAGAGAACAATGAAATGATAATGAGCAATCAAATGATAATAGTAAGTACATAATCTATGTCACTAACTGCCACACAACTGTGGACGACCTCGCACACACACACTTGCAGACAATCATCATCATCACAAGCAAGGTGAACCCTTAATATCCTGGTAACTTGCATATATGAGAGTGACAGCGACACACGTTGCACGGTTGTATGTATCAGGTTAACAGGTGAATGGCCGAGTCAAGGAGTAACAAAGAGTTAACAAATCACATGCCTATACACAGGTCAATGAACTGTCACAGAAAGCAGCGTTCATGCACAGCTGCTTAACCCATTCACTCCCTCACTCTGTCCATCAAACTCCTGTAGAAAGCTGGTGGACAGGGTGAGGGAGTGAACAGGCTTTTTGTCAGTACACTACAACATCTTCAGCTGACACACTTGGCCAGCACAAAACACAGGCACTGGCTGCACAACCACCCAGGGACAAAGATCAGGTGTCCAAATACCCCCCCCCCCCCCCCCCCATCCCCTGAAAGATCACACCCTGATACACATGTTGACAACAAGCCAGTGACACTAATCCTTTCTGAAAATATATTTCTCTCCCCAACGATACACTGATAATGGTCATGTTTCAAAATACATCAATTGTCCAGCTCGGACAAAGTCATAATGATCATGTTTTACAACAGATTCTTCATCTAGCCACTGGTATGGTGATAATGATCATGCTTCACTTCACAATACATTTCATGTCTTTCCACTGGCATGGTGATGACGGATGTTTTTGACACACAAATTGTCCACTGAAGCAGTGGTGATGATCCTGTCGCAAAATACTACAACCGTCTGGGGCCTGCTGCCTGTAAAATGGTCTGCTGACTTGATCCTTGTCACACCATGGACCAGACCTGATGTCACACCATGGACCAGACTTGATGTCACACCATGGACCAGACTTGATGTCACACCATGGACCAGACTTGATGTCACACCATGGACCAGACCTGATGTCACACCATGGACCAGACTTGATCCTTGTCACACCATGGACCAGACCTGATGTCACACCATGGACCAGACTTGATGTCACACCATGGACCAGACCTGATGTCACACCATGGACCAGACTTGATCCTTGTCACACCATGGACCAGACCTGATGTCACACCATGGACCAGACTTGATGTCACACCATGGACCAGACCTGATGTCACACCATGGACCAGACTTGATGTCACACCATGGACCAGACCTGATGTCACACCATGGACCAGACTTGATGTCACACCCTGGACCAGACTTGATGTCACACCATGGACCAGACCTGATGTCACACCATGGACCAGACCTGATGTCACACCATGGACCAGACCTGATGTCACACCATGGACCAGACCTGACGTCACACCATGGACCAGACTTGACGTCACACCATGGACCAGACTTGATGTCCAGTCCAACCCTTTCACTCCCCAGGTCTATCCACTGCCCTCCTGTACAAAGCTGGTAGACAGCGTAAGGCAGTGAAATGGCTCAGGTTCCAACAACTGTCTCTCTTCACATGTGACCATCTCTTGTTGCCAACTTCTTTCTGCTAGTCATGACATCCCTCCTACAACAAGTCCACAGTGCCAACAGTGCTGGTGATATGGTCATGTACCGTCTCTTCAGTCAGTCAGACGCCAAAATGCAAAATTCCTCTTTTGAGCCACAGTGTGGTCAGTGTTTGCTTCCTTTGACCCTATAGTAGTCCTGTCCCCTGTGTGTGTAATCCTGTGGTCAGCACTGGTCAACCATTGGCAACTGTATGCCGTGTGCAGGAGTGAAAACATTCAACTCCTATTCATTGCTATACTGTTTACTTCATAGTTGATTATCAGTTTGTTTTTTTTGTTTTGTTTTTTTTTTTTTTGCTGTATCAAAAATTACAACAACAAAAATTCTTTTTTTTGTTACAAGTGTTCATCCTTCATTATTTCATTTATGTGTATTTTTACAAAAGTGTGTGCAGGCAGTATATCTCTTTCCTTATCCCTTTACAAGAGAGACGCTTTCTGCCCACAGACCAGCAGTGCACACTCTGTGTGACCCTGGACCTTCAGCAGGCTACAGAAGACAGGATAAATCTCAATAGCAGGCTTGTATAGTCATTGCTTACAAAACAATACATAACAGACTGTGTCTTGTGCACAGGGTGTGGGGATCAGCAGAAGGCAGAGCTGCTAGAACTTCCAGCCCGTGCCGACACTGCCACGTCACATGCTGCCGTCATCACCAGCCCCTCTCCCCCCTTCCCTGTAGCTGTCACCACCACGATGCCCTCCCCTGTCTGGTCAGTAGTTGTGGAAGGAACGGCCATGCGGGTAGCCGTGGAAATAGTCGTCACGGTCCATCTGGCGACGCCCCATGTGCGGGGAACTGTGACCGATGGGACCGTTGGACAGAGGTGGGGGGTAACGGCTAAGGGGGGACGGAGTCTGAGCGCCCTCTGAAAATAAGAACATACAAAAATCAGTTTATATGGTCTTTAGGTAAATCCCTGAGAAAGCAATCAAAACATTTAGTGGAAATATTCTGTGAAGAAATCCATGACACCACCACATACAGACAAAATCTGTAAAACACAAGAAGAAAACCAACTTTTGTCAGAAAACACACAAACATTAACACAAACTGTCTGTCTCATATTATGTATTTTCTGTAAGACATCTCACACACATGAGTGAAGCTATCATAGTATTACTATTTCAGTTTTATCACAGTATTACCTCATTTCAGTTTTATCACAGTATTACCTTATTTCAGTTTTATCACAGTATTACCTTATTTCAGTTTTATCATACTATTACCTTATTTCAGTTTTATCACAGTATTACCTTATTTCAGTTTTATCACAGTATTACCTTATTCATTTTATCACAGTATTACCTATTTCAGTTTATCACAGTATTACCTTATTTCAGTTTTATCACAGTATTACCTTATTTCAGTTTTATCATATATACCTTATTTTTCATTCCTTAGTTTCAGTTTTATCACAGTATTATCTCATTTCAGTTTTATCACAGTATTACCTTATTTCAGTTTTATCACAGTATTACCTTATTTCAGTTTTATCACAATATTACCTCATTTCAGTTTTATCATAGTATTACCTCATTTCAGTTTTATCATAGTATTACCTCATTTGTTTTATCATAGTATTACCTCATTTCAGTTTTATCACAGTATTACCTTATTTCAGTTTTATCATAATTATTACCTTATTTCAGTTTTATCACAATATTACCTCATTTCAGTTTTATCACAGTATTACCTTATTTCAGTTTTATCACAGTATTACCTCATTTCAGTTTTATCACAGTATTACCTCATTTCAGTTTTATCATAGTATTACCTCATTTCAGTTTTATCACAGTATTACCTCATTTCAGTTTTATCATAATATTACCTCATTTCATACAATTACCGCATATCAGTTAGTTTCAGACAATAATGCCTCCATGGTGGGAATGATCTCCATGTGTGTTAATTTAATGCCACTGATACCATGTGATGGAGAAAACCAAAGTGATCATGACACAAGCCATACACATAGTTGCACATTTGCCATATGCACTGGTAAAGTCTTAACCCTTTTGATTACCACACCCTGTCCACCAGCATCCTGCACTGTCAACAATGCTAGCAGAGCTGATTTCCTCATCTGATCCACCAGCTCCTGCAGGAAGCCGGTGGATAGGGTGAGGGAGTCAAAGGATTAAGTTTTTGCAGTTGGTGGATAGGGCGAAGGAGTCAAACGACCAAGGTCCTAAGGTTTCATATCATTTATTTTTGTACTGGTCTGTTTATGGAACATTGGGGCTACATTGTAATAATGTGTGTACATTGTAATAACATGTGTACATTGTAATAACGTGTGTACATTGTAATAACGTGTACATTGTAATAATGTGTGTACATTGTAATAACGTGTGTACATTGTAATAACGTGTACATTGTAATAACGTGTGTACATTGTAATAATATGTGTACATTGTAATAACGTGTGTACATTGTAATAACGTGTGTACATTGTAATAACGTGTGTACATTGTAATAACGTGTGTACATTGTAATAACGTGTGTACATTGTAATAACGTGTGTACATTGTAATAACATGTGTACATTGTAATAACGTGTGTATCTACATCTGTTTTAAAAAACAGGGATGAAAACAGTATGACCTTGAGAAACTATCACCTTAACGCTCACAACTACACATTGTCAACAACACAGTACCTCCAAGTTTCCTCTCTTTATTTTCTATTGCTCCCCCCCCCCCCCCCCCCCCCCTCTTCATGTGATCATAACTGACACAGAACATTTAACATTTTCATGAAATGAACACACTCTAGCTGTAAACAGACGACTGTTTTGTTGTCTGCACACACTGAAAAACAGATTTCTGGTTACAAGAATCAATGGCAAGGTTTGTGAACACTTGTTGTGTTACAAACTCATATATCATGCATCATGCAGAACAGAAAGAAGGGAACCAAACGATGCATACAACAATAGCAATTAGAACAATGCATACAACAATAGCAATTAGAACTCCAAACAATGCTATCCATTACCAACATCCAAACATAACATTACTGTGATATACTGTTATACATAACATTACTGTGATATACTGTTATACATAACATTACTGTGATATACTGTTATACATAACATTACTGTGATATACTGTTATACATAACATTACTGTGATATACTGTTATACATAACATTACAGTGATATACTGTTATACATAACATTACTGTGATATACTGTTATACATAACATTACTGTGATATACTGTTATACATAACATTACAGTGATATACTGTTATACATAACATTACAGTGATATACTGTTATACATAACATTACTGTGATATACTGTTATACATAACATTACTGTGATATACTGTTATACATAACATTACTGTGATATAACATAACATTACTGTGATATACTGTTATACATAACATTACAGTGATATACTGTTATACATAACATTACTGTGATATACTGTCATACATAACATTACAGTGATATACTGTTATACATAACATTACTGTGATATACTGTCATACATAACATTACTGTGATATACTGTTATACATAACATTACTGTGATATACTGTTATACATAACATTACTGTGATATAACATAACATTACTGTGATATACTGTTATACATAACATTACTGTGATATACTGTTATACATAACATTACTGTGATATACTGTTATAATAACATTACAGTGATATACTGTTATACATAACATTACAGTGATATACTCCTGTTATACATAACATTACAGTGATATACTGTTATACATAACATTACAGTGATATACTGTTATACATAACATTACAGTGATATAACATAACATTACAGTGATATACTGTTATACATAACATTACTGTGATATAACATAACATTACAGTGATATACTGTTATACATAACATTACTGTGATATAACATAACATTACAGTGATATACTGTTATACATAACATTCTGTGATATACTGTTATACATAACATTACTGTGATATACTGTTATACATAACATTACTGTGATATACTGTTATACATAACATTACAGTGATATACTCCTGTTATACATAACATTACTGTGATATACTGTTATAATAACATTACTGTGATATACTGTTATACATAACATTACTGTGATAGACTCCTGCTATTAACCCTCTGCAGTCAAAGGGTTAACATGGGATCCTGTGTTTGCAGTCAAGGGGTCAACAGGGGATGTTCACGTTACTCATGCACAAATACAGGTTTGTGTCTTTTACAGACAAGTTCATGGAGAGTACACTGAGCTACACTGAAGGCCTATAATGGTCATTTTACATAATACGTTTATAAATCATCCATAGCACTTTGGCCGATTGTGGTTTCCGTGATATGCACATACAGAAATGAAGAAATCAGATGACCTTATCAAACTGCCCTTTCACCATTATGGACTGGACAAAGGGTGTGTTGTCATGTAACGCACAAGCTTTCAGCTCTGTCTGTCTTCTGGAACTTATGAAGTGGAGAAAGGATATGTTGTTGTCATGTACATACAAGCTTTTGGCTCTATCTAACACCATCTTCTACAGTGTGTGAAGTGGAGAAAGGATATGTTGTTGTCATGTACGTACAAGCTTTTGGCTCTATCTAACACCATCTTCTACAGTGTGTGAAGTGGAGAAAGGATATGTTGTTGTCATGTATGTACAAGCTTTTGGCTCTAACACCATCTTCTACAGTGTATGAAGTGGAGAAAAGATGTTGTTGTCATGTACATACAAGCTTTTGGCTCTATCTAACACCATCTTCTACAGTGTGTGAAGTGGAGAAAGGGTATGTTGTTGTCATGTATGTACAAGCTTTTGGCTCTATCTAACACCATCTTCTACAGTGTGTGAAGTGGAGAAAGGATGTTGTTGTCATGTATGTACAAGCTTTTGGCTCTATCTAACACCATCTTCTACAGTGTGTGAAGTGGAGAAAGGATATGTTGTTGTCATGTACGTACAAGCTTTTGGCTCTATCTAACACCATCTTCTACAGTGTATAAAGTGGAGAAAGGGTATGTTGTTGTCATGTATGTACAAACTTTTGGCTCTATCTAACACCATCTTCTACAGTGTATGAAGTGGACAAAGGGTATGTTGTTGTCATGTATGTACAAACTTTTGGCTCTATCTAACACCATCTTCTACAGTGTGTGAAGTGGAGAAAGGATATGTTGTTGTCATGTACATACAAGCTTTTGGCTCTAACACCATCTTCTACAGTGTGTGAAGTGGAGAAAGGGTATATTGTTGTCATGTACATACAAGCTTTTGGCTCTATCTAACACCATCTTCTACAGTGTGTGAAGTGGAGAAAGGGTATGTTGTTGTCATGTATATACAAGCTTTTGGCTCTATCTAACACCATCTTCTACAGTGTATGAAGTGGAGAAAGGATGTTGTTGTCACGTACATACAAACTTTCTGCTCTATCTAACACCATCTTCTACAGTGTGTGAAGTGGAGAAAGGGTATGTTGTTGTCATGTATATACAAGCTTTTGGCTCTATCTAACACCATCTTCTACAGTGTATAAAGTGGACAAAGGGTATGTTGTTGTCATGTATGTACAAGCTTTTGGTTCTATCTAACACCATCTTCTACAGTGTATGAAGTAGAGAAAAGATGTTGTTGTCATGTACGTACAAGCTTTTGGCTCTAACACCATCTTCTACAGTGTATGAAGTGGAGAAAGGATGTTGTTGTCATGTATGTACAAGCTTTTGGCTCTATCTAACACCATCTTCTACAGTGTGTGAAGTGGAGAAAGGATGTTGTTGTCACGTACATACAAGCTTTTGGCTCTATCTAACACCATCTTCTACAGTGTATGAAGTGGAGAAAGGATGTTGTTGTCATGTATGTACAAGCTTTTGGCTCTATCTAACACCATCTTCTACAGTGTGTGAAGTGGAGAAAGGGTATGTTGTTGTCACGTACATACAAGCTTTTGGCTCTATCTAACACCATCTTCTACAGTGTGTGAAGTGGAGAAAGGGTATGTTGTTGTCATGTATGTACAAGCTTTTGGCTCTATCTAACACCATCTTCTACAGTGTATGAAGTGGAGAAAGGATATGTTGTTGTCATGTATGTACAAGCTTTTGGCTCTAACACCATCTTCTACAGTGTATGAAGTGGAGAAAGGATATGTTGTTGTCATGTATGTACAAGCTTTTGGGTTCTGTGCTAGTAAGTCTGGTCTTCCACAAGTTTTGCAGGTGTGTCAGGAGACCTTTTAAAGGTATCTGGCCTTTTGCAGATGTGTTGGACATTTTGCAGAGTGTCAGGCTTTTTATAAGTGTCTAGCCTTTTGCGGGTTGAGTTGGATCTTTCAGGTGAACTGTATCAACAGCAGACAGAAAGCTGACAAGTGGTCAGCAGACCTTCATCAGCTCCTGACAGTACTGCTGACCAGAAGGTGGTCACCACAAGTGCACCAATGGCTGACATGTGTGCTAACCTCACACCAGTCAGCAAACCTACACTGAGTTTATGACTTTATCTGTGAGTAAAGTATTCCAGTGTATATATGGCTAAGGGGGGGGGGGGGGGTCACTTTATGGTCAGAACTTTACAACACTCACTGACGGCTGTTAGCCTCCTCATCTTCGTGGTGACTGTCCCAAAAAGTATGTGATCAAAAACAATCAACATGTGTACAGTTCCTTTCTAAGAGGTCCATTCCCTCACTCCTGGTTAGTATCTATAACACAGCTCTGGAAGTCCCTTTTTGGTTTTAATATGGTGGAATAAATCAGTAACACAGTTTAAAACAGTTAACCAGCATGTGTGAACCAGCCCAGAAAACAAACAAACAAACAAACAAAAATCTGAAATATAACAAAACAAAAACAAAAATGTTAAACAGCAACAGGCAGAAAGAAGCATGCAGTTACATAACCACCAACACTACTGTTTGACTGTGGATCAGCAACACCGTATGATGCACTGCTCTGTAAGACAACACACAGCACAATGACTCACACTGATGTACAGCTCTGTAAGACAACACACACACAGCACAATGACTCACACTGATGTACAGCTCTGTAAGACAACACACAGCACAATGACTCACACTGATGTACAGCTCTGTAAGACAACACACAGCACAATGACTCACACTGATGTACAGCTCTGTAAGACAACACACAGCACAATGACTCACACTGATGTACAGCTCTGTAAGACAACACACAGCACAATGACTCACACTGATGTACAGCTCTGTAAGACAACACACACACAGCACAATGACTCACACTGATGTACAGCTCTGTAAGACAACACACACAGCACAATGACTCACACTGATGTACAGCTCTGTAAGACAACACACACACACAACACAATGACTCACACTGATGTACAGCTCTGTAAGACAACACACAGCACAATGACTCACACTGATGTACAGCTCTGTAAGACAACACACACACAGCACAATGACTCACACTGATGTACAGCTCTGTAAGACAACACACACACAGCACAATGACTCACACTGATGTACAGCTCTGTAAGACAACACACACACACAGCACAATGACTCACACTGATGTACAGCTCTGTAAGACAACACACAGCACAATGACTCACACTGATGTACAGCTCTGTAAGACAACACACACACACAGCACAATGACTCACACTGATGTACAGCTCTGTAAGACAACACACACACAGCACAATGACTCACACTGATGTACAGCTCTGTAAGACAACACACACACAACACAATGACTCACACTGATGTACAGCTCTGTAAGACAACACACAATACAATGACTCACACTGATGTACAGCTCTGTAAGACAACACACACACACAGCACAATGACTCACACTGATGTACAGCTCTGTAAGACAACACACACACACAGCACAATGACTCACACTGATGTACAGCTCTGTAAGACAACACACACAGAACAATGACTCACACTGATGTACAGCTCTGTAAGACAACACACACACAACACAATGACTCACACTGATGTACAGCTCTGTAAGACAACACACAGCACAATGACTCACACTGATGTACAGCTCTGTAAGACAACACACACACAGCACAATGACTCACACTGATGTACAGCTCTGTAAGACAACACACACACAACACAATGACTCACACTGATGTACAGCTCTGTAAGACAACACACAGCACAATGACTCACACTGATGTACAGCTCTGTAAGACAACACACACACAACACAATGACTCACACTGAT
This sequence comes from Monoplex corrugatus, assembly GCA_030674185.1. Lineage (NCBI taxonomy): Eukaryota > Metazoa > Mollusca > Gastropoda > Littorinimorpha > Ranellidae > Monoplex > Monoplex corrugatus. Next base: position 3,981,539 of record CM060312.1, on the reverse strand, counting down.
GTACAGCTCTGTAAGACAACACACACACAACACAATGACTCACACTGATGTACAGCTCTGTAAGACAACACACACACACAGCACAATGACTCACACTGATGTACAGCTCTGTAAGACAACACACACAGAACAATGACTCACACTGATGTACTGCTCTGTAAGACAACACACAGCACAATGACTCACACTGATGTACAGCTCTGTAAGACAACACACAGCACAATGACTCACACTGATGTACAGCTCTGCAAGACAACACACACAAACAGTACAATGACTCACACTGATGTACAGCTCTGTAAGACAACACACAGCACAATGACTCACACTGATGTACAGCTCTGTAAAACAACACACAGCACAATGACTCACACTGATGTACAGCTCTGTAAGACAACACACAACACAATGACTCACACTGATGTACAGCTCTGTAAAACAACACACACACAGCACAATGACTCACACTGATGTACAGCTCTGTAAGACAACACACAGCACAATGACTAACACTGATGTACAGCTCTGTAAGACAACACACAGCACAATGACTCACACTGATGTACAGCTCTGTAAGACAACACACACACAGCACAATGACTCACACTGATGTACAGCTCTGTAAGACAACACACACACAACACAATGACTCACACTGATGTACAGCTCTGTAAGACAACACACACACACAGCACAATGACTCACACTGATGTACAGCTCTGTAAGACAAACACACACAGAACAATGACTCACACTGATGTACTGCTCTGTAAGACAACACACAGCACAATGACTCACACTGATGTACAGCTCTGTAAGACAACACACAGCACAATGACTCACACTGATGTACAGCTCTGCAAGACAACACACACAAACAGTACAATGACTCACACTGATGTACAGCTCTGTAAGACAACACACAGCATAATGACTCACACTGATGTACAGCTCTGTAAGACAACACACAGCACAATGACTCACACTGATGTACAGCTCTATAAGACAACACACACACAACACAATGACTCACACTGATGTACAGCTCTGTAAGACAACACACACACACAGCACAATGACTCACACTGATGTACAGCTCTGTAAGACAACACACACACAGCACAATGACTCACACTGATGTACAGCTCTGTAAGACACACACAGCACAATGACTCACACTGATGTACAGCTCTGTAAGACAACACACACACAGCACAATGACTCACACTGATGTACAGCTCTGTAAGACAACACACACACACAGCACAATGACTCACACTGATGTACAGCTCTGTAAGACAACACACACACAGCACAATGACTCACACTGATGTACAGCTCTGTAAGACAACACACACACAGCACAATAACTCACACTGATGTACAGCTCTGTAAGACAACACACACACAGCACAATGACTTACACTGATGTACAGCTCTGTAAGACAACACACAGCACAATGACTCACACTGATGTACAGCTCTGTAAGACAACACACACACAGCACAATGACTCACACTGATGTACAGCTCTGTAAGACAACACACACACAGCACAATGACTCACACTGATGTACAGCTCTGTAAGACAACACACACACAGCACAATGACTCACACTGATGTACAGCTCTGTAAGACAACACACAGCACAATGACTCACACTGATGTACAGCTCTGTAAGACAACACACAGCACATATGGCTTGCATATTCCAAGTTTATCTATGAGATGTGTATTCGCTTGGATATATAGGTATTAACTTCCTTGCGCTGTATGCATAGTTTGTGTTTTTACTGCTTGGATGAACTTATACATACAACCTTCTTTCAATGCGCCCTTGAGTCCATGCGTACTTTACTTTGATGATGATTTGTGATACTTTCTTTCCCCCTCTCCATATCCTATCCTACTGAAACAGACCATGCTATCACCATTTTCCTATCTCAACGAGGTCTCGGCTTTGCAGCTGTACAGATGACTTTTTAATATATTTTTTTAAATGTTTTAATTCTCGTTTAAATTAACAAGACAGGCCCAGCCACATCTGACTATTTTTTTTTTTCTCTGGAGACACTTGACTGTTGGTTTAGGATGTTTTCTTATTATTCCAAGATCAGACCAGATTCACTGCAATAGGCACAATCTATTTACACCACCCACGCCTCTTTATATTTTTCCATTCAGTCGATCATATACTTATATTTTCTCTTATTTCTATATTTATGTGGGGATGTATGCGTATCCATGTGTATGCATGTGTGTAGATATATGTATGTACATATGCAGATATATAAATGTATATATGTATATATATTTGTATGTGGCAGATGTGACAAGAGATTGCCACTCAAGAATCGGCCTGCACAGCCACAGCAGAAAGTGCACATCATGACCACAACGCCTCCTGGTGCAGACTATCATCTTCTGGGATGTAAGGAGGCCGACGATTATATATATATATATATATAATATATATATATATATATATATATATATATATATATATATATATATATATATATATATACATACACGTATGTATATGTATATATGGATATGTGTGTGTATGCATGTATGAATATGTATGCATATTTATGCATTATTTAAAGTAAGATACTTCCATTCCAAAAACTACCCTTAGCTAGTGCATCATAGTTTTCACAGTTTCAGCCCTGGACCCTCTTAGGGAGAAAACAATACTAATATGGCATGACCACTTTTCAAATTGCAGAATTCATCTCACTTCCCCTCTGACTTCATATTTACCTCCCCTCTTGCCAGTTCTTACCATTACTCACACACACATTATGCTGTCATTTTAGTCCTTTTCTCCCACTGGACGAGACAGCAGAGACATTTCAGTCTCTTTCTCCTAATTTTTGTATTTGGTGTTTATTCATTTGTGACCTAACCTTTATGCTTGGTAAAGACCACTTGGCCAAAAATTTGTGTCTGTCATGTGCTGGGACAGCAAGGGGAGTCCTCATGACACAGCACAGACAAGAACGTTGCCTGCGTGCACCCTTTCTATCAGCAGCCAGCCAGAAGAATGCGCAACATTAACAGGAATCAGCTCTGGCTGAGCAGGAAGACCACTGATTGGTCGAGGCGGGTTACAATAAAGTCACATGACAGCCATTGACATCTTTCATTACTTTTGACCAATTACAAAAGGCAAGAGAGCCAAGCTGGTGAGGTTAGCTACAGTTTGTGATATGGTGTATACGACATTAGATAACTGTTCTTGATCACACTTGGGTAGACGTGGTCATGTCCCTAATACATATCATCACACATGTCCCTATACATATCATCACACATGTCCCTGTACATATCATCAGTCACATGTCCTACATCATCACATGTCCCTATACATATCATCACACATGTCCCTATACATATCATCACACATGTCCCTATACATATCATCACACATGTCCCTATACATATCATCACACATGTCCCTAACATATCATCACACATGTCCCTATACATATCATCACACATGTCCCTATACATATCATCACGCAATGTATAACTGATGTTGAAGTGTGTAGTACAGTGTCTACCTGTGTGTAGTACACGACATCAACGTGATAGTGTGTAGGCCTACATTTTGCATTCTGTCAATCCTGGTGTTGGTGGTTACATCTGAACAGTGTCTATAAACAAGCACACCACCATCCCTGGCTTTCCTGTTACATCACCCACTGGTTACATCTGATCAGTGTCTATAAACAAGCACACCACCATCCTTAGCTTTCCTGTTACATCACCCACTGGTTACATCTGATCTGTGTCTATAAACAAGCACACCACCATCCTTAGCTTTCCTGTTACATCACCCACTGGTTACATCTGATCAGTGTCTATAAACAAGCACACCACTATCCCTGGCTTTCCTGTTACATCACCCACTGGTTACATCTGATCAGTGTCTATAAACAAGCACACCACCATCCTTAGCTTTCCTGTTACATCACCCACTGGTTACATCTGAACAGTGTCTATAAACAAGCACACCACCATCCCTGGCTTTCCTGTTACATCACCCACTGGTTACATCTGATCAGTGTCTATAAACAAGCACACCACCATCCTTAGCTTTCCTGTTACATCACCACTGGTTACATCTGATCAGTGTCTATAAACAAGCACACCACTATCCCTGGCTTTCCTGTTACATCACCCACTGGTTACATCTGATCTGTGTCTATAAACAAGCACACCACTATCCCTGGCTTTCCTGTTACATCACCCACTGGTTACATCTGATCCGTGTCTATAAACAAGCACACCACCATCCCTGGCTTTCCTGTTACATCACCCACTGGTTACATCTGATCCGTGTCTATAAACAAGCACATCACCATCCTTAGCTTTCCTGTTACATCACCCACTGGTTACATCTGATCAGTGTCTATAAACAAGCACACCACCATCCTTAGCTTTCCTGTTACATCACCCACTGGTTACATCTGATCCGTGTCTATAAACAAGCACACCACCATCCTTAGCTTTCCTGTTACATCACCCACTGGTTACATCTGATCAGTGTCTATAAACAAGCACACCACTATCCTTAGCTTTCCTGTTACATCACCCACTGGTTACATCTGATCAGTGTCTATAAACAAGCACACCACTATCCCTGGCTTTCCTGTTACATCACTCACTGGTTACATCTGATCAGTGTCTATAAACAAGCACACCACCATCCTTAGCTTTCCTGTTACATCACCCACTGGTTACATCTGATCAGTGTCTATAAACAAGCACACCACTATCCTTAGCTTTCCTGTTACATCACCCACTGGTTACATCTGATCAGTGTCTATAAACAAGCACACCACTATCCTTAGCTTTCCTGTTACATCACCCACTGGTTACATCTGATCTGTGTCTATAAACAAGCACACCACTATCCCTGGTTTTCCTGTTACATCACCCACTGGTTAAATCTGATCAGTGTCTATAAACAAGCACACCACCATCCTTAGCTTTCCTGTTACATCACTCACTGGTTACATCTGATCCATGTCTATAAACAAGCACACCACCATCCTTAGCTTTCCTGTTACATCACCCACTGGTTACATCTGATCAGTGTCTATAAACAAGCACACCACCATCCTTAGCTTTCCTGTTACATCACCCACTGGTTACATCTGATCTGTGTCTATAAACAAGCACACCACTATCCCTGGCTTTCCTGTTACATCACCCACTGGTTACATCTGATCTGTGTCTATAAACAAGCACACCACTATCCCTGGCTTTCCTGTTACATCACCCACTGGTTACATCTGATCCGTGTCTATAAACAAGCACACCACCATCCTTAGCTTTCCTGTTACATCACCCACTGGTTACATCTGATCAGTGTCTATAAACAAGCACACATCACCATCCTTAGCTTTCCTGTTACATCACCCACTGGTTACATCTGATCGTGTCTATAAACAAGCACACCACCATCCCTGGCTTTCCTGTTACATCACCCACTGGTTACATCTGATCAGTGTCTATAAACAAGCACATCACCATCCTTAGCTTTCCTGTTACATCACCCACTGGTTACATCTGATCAGTGTCTATAAACAAGCACACCACTATCCTTAGCTTTCCTGTTACATCACCCACTGGTTACATCTGATCCGTGTCTATAAACAAGCACACCACCATCCTTAGCTTTCCTGTTACATCACCCACTGGTTACATCTGATCTGTGTCTATAAACAAGCACACCACCATCCCTGGCTTTCCTGTTACATCACCCACTGGTTACATCTGATCTGTGTCTATAAACAAGCACACCACCATCCCATGGCTTTCCTGTTACATCACTCACTGGTTACATCTGATCAGTGTCTATAAACAAGCACACCACCATCCTTAGCTTTCCTGTTACATCACCCACTGGTTACATCTGATCAGTGTCTATAAACAAGCACACCACCATCCTTAGCTTTCCTGTTACATCACCCACTGGTTACATCTGATCAGTGTCTATAAACAAGCACACCACTATCCCTGGTTTTCCTGTTACATCACCCACTGGTTACATCTGATCAGTGTCTATAAACAAGCACACCACCATCCTTAGCTTTCCTGTTACATCACTCACTGGTTACATCTGATCCATGTCTATAAACAAGCACACCACCATCCTTAGCTTTCCTGTTACATCACCCACTGGTTACATCTGATCAGTGTCTATAAACAAGCACACCACCATCCTTAGCTTTCCTGTTACATCACCCACTGGTTACATCTGATCAGTGTCTATAAACAAGCACACCACTATCCCTGGCTTTCCTGTTACATCACCCACTGGTTACATCTGATCAGTGTCTATAAACAAGCACACCACCATCCTTAGCTTTTCTGTTACATCACCCACTGGTTACATCTTTCCTCTCTTTGGTTTTTGTTTAGGAAGCATACTTTAGTCATACAAGTTGTGCATATGTCTGGTTTAGGATGTGTAGTTACGGACTACAATACATACCATGGTCATAGTGTACTTTTTACTATATAATACATACTATACTCATACAAGTTGTATATGTGGTTTAGGAAGCGTACTTATGACTATAATACATATCATACTCATACACATGTGTATGTGTCCTGTTTAGGAAGCATATTTATGACTACAATACATGTGTGTACATAGGGGAACTCGCTGCAGTCTTACCATTGTACCAGCGCTTTGGTGTTTAGCTGGTGCTGTCTGAAAACCCACCAGTAACACTTCATGTTAACACATGCCTGCATGCAGACAAACAGACAGACAGACAGACCGGCAGACCGGCAGGCAAAAAATGCTTGGACAACTACAAGACCCAATAAATTCATTAAAATCACAGTACTGCAGCTGCTTTGATGCACCCACAATAAAACAAGAAATGTTATACGTTATCAAAGCAAATGAACAAACAAAATACCTGTTCTGTGTGAAAATGAATATGAAATGGAGGACAAAAAGTAAAGGTGTTATGTTGTCACTGTGTTGTCAGTACAGTAGACACAGTGACAGGCTGACACATGGTGCAATTGTTACCTGGCTATGTGTGTTCCTCCTATGTGTTATGTTGTCACTGTGTTGTCAGAGACAGGTACTGACACAGGTGACAGGGATCATGTCACACCTGGCTATGTGTGTTCCTCCTGTGTGTTATGTTGTCATTGTGTTGTCAGTGACAGGTACTGACACAGGTGACAGTGCTGGTGTCCACACCTGACTATGTGTGTTCCTCCTGTGTGTTATGTTGTCATTGTGTTGTCAGTGACAGGTACTGACACAGGTGACAGTGCTGGTGTCACACCTGGCTATGTGTGTTCCTCCTATGTGTTATGTTGTCACCGTGTTGTCAGTGACAGGTATTGACACAGGTGACAGGGATCATGTCATACCTGGCAACCTGTGCCCTCCCCCACCCCCACCCCCCAAAAAAACATGTCATACAGTCACTATATTGTCAGTGACAGGTGCTGACAAAGGTAACAGGGATCTTGCCATGCTGTCATACCTGGCGAACTGTATCCCCCCCCCCCCAGCATCACTCTTTCAATAACAGCCAAGTAAAGTCTTGTTTTAAAATTGCATGATTTTGACTGTCTCACCCTATCTACCAGCTGCAAGAACTTAACCCTTTGGCATCCGCATACTATCCACAAGCTTCCAGAAACTGCAAGAAGATTATTGGAGACAATCATGAGTGAAAGGGTTAAGTTTCTGCGTCTGCTTCAGTACAATAGCTGATAATGCAAGAAGCTCATGGATACAATGAGGGAAGTGAAAGGATTAAGTTTCTGCTTCACTATCATGGCTGACAGTGCAAGAAGCTGGTAGACAGGGTGAGAAATGTCAGAGGGTTAACACTGTCCCAGACAAAAGTGCTCTTAGTCTTGGGAAAGTATTATTCTCTCTGCAATTAACATTAGCATTATTTGACATTATGATCACCATTACACTTCTGTGTGCAGGAAACATGTTATGTGAACATATCATTATTCCATATTATCATAATCATTAGGCTTCTGTATGCAGAAAACATGTGAATTGTGATGTGAACATATCATTATTCCACATTATGATCATCAGTAGGCTTCTGTATGCAGAAAACATGTGTGAACATATTATCTGATGTTATGATCATCAGTAGGCTTCTGTATGCAGAAAACATGTGTGAACATATTATCTGATGTTATGATCATCAGTAGGCTTCTGTATGCAGAAAACATGTGTGAACATATTATCTGATGTTATGATCATCAGTAGGCTTCTGTATGCAGAAAACATGTGTGAACATATTATCTGATGTTATGATCATCAGTAGGCTTCTGTATGCAGAAAACATGTGTGAACATATTATCTGATGTTATGATGATCATAGGCTTCTGTATGCAGAAAACGTGTGTGAACAAAGAGAAGCCCCGACACATTATTTATGTACCTACCCACCATAAGAACATGAGAATGAGACACTGATGTCTACGCTGCCTTAAACACTCCCCCACCCTCCCCCAAGCTGATATCTTGCGTAACTGTTGGTGACATGAAACTGCCGGTCACACGGTCACACGTGCCTTTTTGGAACATACATGCCCATCTTCAGGGGTGTGGGAGTGGGAACATGTATGCTGGGTCTAGTGGGTGTTTTCATGTCTCATAAGCCATTGGACACCAACATGACTTAGGACCTTCACCATGTATCTGTGATGCACTGTGTGAGTATAAATATGACAGAGTTTTAGAAAAAAAAAAGATCTGGACAAATGTTGACTTAGAAGATGGATAGATGACATGTTACAAAACACTACACATTATAAAACTGTTTGATAGGGACATCCCAAAAACAAACAAAAGAAACATAACACAAAACAAAACAAACAACACAAAACAAAGAAACATAACACAAAACAAAACAAAATACACAAACAAACAACATAACACAAACAAAACAAACACTCAACACAAAACAAACAAACACAAAAGAAACAAATGCAACAAACTTGATGGGAATGAAGACTAATGCCAGCACACACATCATCATAAAATACCCAGCAAAACAACACTTGTACTATAACAGCATGTTTTGGTCAGCATAGAGTCGCTTATCAAGTCAGTTACCTGCGAAGTAACACTTGTCCATGTAAGAAATACTGTATCCATCACTTCCCTCAATTCAGCACTTCAGATGATCCATCTTTTTCAATTGTAACCTGCCTGAGTGTGTGACTGTGTCAGTGTGTGTGTATGTTTGAACTCTAAGTCTTTTGTCTTCTTCAACAGTAATCTGCATGTTTCAGCATGTGCCTGTGCATTACGTTAAATGTAAATCCACGTACGTGTTACATGTTGGTATGTATGCAATATTTGTACATGTGTACATCATCTACATGACAATGTATATGTGTACATGTTTGGTATTCGCGAATATTTGTACATGTGTTACATGACAATGTATGTGTGAAGGAAAGAGAGATGAGAGAGATGTATCTGATGTTTAATACTTTTAAATGTACATGATTTGATGTAGGCTACTTTTCAAACATGTACATGCGTTTATGTACTTTTTCAACATGTACATGATTTTATGTACTTTTTCAACATGTACATGATTTTATGTACTTTATCAATATGTACATGATTTTATGTACTTTATCAATATGTACATGATTTTATGTACTTTTCAATATGTACATGATTTTATGTACTTTTTTCTAATACTTTACATGACTGTTTTATGTACTTTATCAATATGTACATGATTTTATGTACTTTATCAATATGTACATGATTTTATGTACTTTTTCAATATGTACATGATTTTATGTACTTTTTCAATATGTACATGATTTTATGTACTTTTATCCAATATGTACATGATTTTATGTACTTTTTCAATATGTACATGATTTTATGTACTTTTTCAATATGTACATGATTTTATGTACTTTATCAATATGTACATGATTTTATGTACTTTATCAATATGTACATGATTTTATGTACTTTATCAATATGTACATGATTTTATGTACTTTTTCAATATGTACATGATTTTATGTACTTTATCAATATGTACATGATTTTATGTACTTTATCAATATGTACATGATTTTATGTACTTTATCAATCATTTACCATAACTGTTGTTAATACAGCAATTGACATGTGGTCATAAAGGTTTCTTTTTCAAATATCATATTGTAGTTCATCCTTTTGATCAAAACTGTTGGTACGGGTGGATGTGCTTTTGCTGAACATACTATGTCCGCCTCTGTTGCTGACACTTTTGTGACATGCTTTGGCTTCTAGCAAGATGATGTGCTATACAAGTAGCTATTACTATTATCATTATTGTCATTCTTTGATGCTGTTGTTATTACTATCATTACTATTATCGTATTTAGTATTGTTATTACCGTCATGCTGGCGTTCAGCTCACACACAGAGTTCATTTCACACATAACAGGCACATGTGGTCTTTAAATCAAGACCTTCTCAACACAGTAACAACACAGATATTGACAACATGATCAGACAGACTTTACACACAGCAAACACAATTTTACTGACTGAGACTTTCAGACCATTTTGTATGTTCTTCTACTGTGAGTTATGTGAGTAAAAACCAAAAACAACCCTGTACTCAAACCTCTACACTAACAAACACACCACTCATAAACTCTACACTAGTAAACACACCACTCAAACCTTTTCACTCCCTGACCCTATCCACCAGCTTTCTCTATCATCAGTCAGAACAGCAAAGCAAAAACTTAACCCTTTCATTTCCTCACCCTGTCCATCAGTTTTTTGCAGTAAGCTGGTGGACAGGGTGAAGAAGTGAAAGGGTTACAGTGCAGCAGCTGGTTGACAGGGTTAGGAGACAAAGGGTCGTACACTACACGATACACTACACACAACACACACACTGGTGCTTGTTTAGGACAGGCCCACAACCAAAGGAAAGAAACGTTTTCCCAAACAAAATGTCAGACACCCAAACTAAAATAAACTGAAATCACCATTAACATTTTAGTAAGCACAAGAACTTCTTTATCCCCATTTTCCCCAAATACAACATTTTCAGAAACTGTCTTTTTTTTTTTTTCAGACTGAAAAAACACACAACCAGGATGCAGTTACTTCTCAATCTACACCAGAATAAATTTCAAACCAAACCCCTTTAAACAAAAAAATGAAATTTCAAATCAAACAGAAACCAATGATGACAGAGATGTGAAGAGTAGAGAAGTGAAGTGGACAGTTCATGCATGGTGATTTCTTCCTGTATATGGCAGCTTTGGTCTTGTGATCAACACAAGATGACAGAGGGAAAGTTGTATAAATTATTTTTTAACTGTTGTTTGATCAACACAAGAAAACAGTGGAAGAGTTGCTCAGACATGTATATCATTCTGGAGAGAACGGAGAACAAAAGAAAGCTGCGTTAAACAGAAAACAGGAATACGGAGAACAGTAGGCAGACAGGTATATGTCAACTGGATAGAGGATCATATCAGGAAAAGAGTACACAGAATGAGGTCAACATGTGAGAGGTACAGGGATAAATAGCTGAATTTTGTTTACTGGGTGAAGGGGTGTGCAGATTACAATTCACAATGTATGTGGGGTAAAACATACATGTTGTCAACAGTGTCAATACATGTGGAATAAAATGTATACATACTGGGCAACAATGTCAATAGATGCACTCAAAATATGTCACAAGAACAATGGAGGGGCAGAAGGACAGTTATTGGCAGGAGGGGGGGAGAGGGGCAGACAATCGATAATGTCCATGTAGCCACAGAAGTTACAGCACAATCCATCAACTGTTGTTGCCACAACAGACTGGTGACTATGTCCATGTCCTGAGTCTTTGACACAACAGTCTGGAGACTATGTCCATGACACAACAGACTGGTGACTATGTCAATGTCCTGTGTCCATGACACAACAGTCTGGTGACTATGTCCTGTGTCCATGACACAACAGTCTGGTGACTATGTCCTGTGTCCATGACACAACAGACTGGTGACTATGTCCTGTGTCCATGACACAACAGTCTGGTGACTATGTCCATGACACAACAGTCTGGTGACTATGTCCTGTGTCCATAACACAACAGACTGGTGACTATGTCCATGACACAACAGTCTGGTGACTATGTCCTGTGTCCAAACACAACAGACTGGTGACTATGTCCATGACACAACAGTCTGGTGACTATGTCCATGACAAAACAGTCTGGTGACTATGTCCTGTGTCCATAACACAACAGACTGGTGACTATGTCCATGACACAACAGTCTGGTGACTATGTCCATGACAACAACAGTCTGGTGACTATGTCCATGACACAACAGACTGGTGACTATGTCCATAACACAACAGACTGGTGACTATGTCCATGACACAACAGTCTGGTGACTATGTCCATGACACAACAGACTGGTGACTATGTCCATGTCCTGTGTCCATGACACAACAGACTGGTGACTATGTCCTGTGTCCATACACAACAGACTGGTGACTATGTCCTGTGTCCATGACACAACAGACTGGTGACTATGTCCTGTGTCCATAACACAACAGTCTGGTGACTATGTCCTGTGTCCATGACACAACAGTCTGGTGACTATGTCCATGTCCTGTGTCCATGACACAACAGACTGGTGACTATGTCCTGGTCCATGACACAACAGTCTGGTGACTATGTCCTGTGTCCATGACACAACAGTCTGGTGACTATGTCCATGTCCTGTGTCCATAACACAACAATCTGGTGACTATGTCCATGTCCTGTGTCCATAACACAGACTGGTGACTATGTCCTGTGTCCATAACACAGACTGTTGACTATGTCCTGTGTCCATAACACAGACTGGTGACTATGTCCTGTGTCCATAACACAGACTGGTTGACTATGTCCTGTGTCCATAACACAGACTGGTGACTATGTCCTGTGTCCATAACACAAAAGACTGGTGACTATGTCCTGTTGTCCATGACACAACAGACTGGTGACTATGTCCTGTGTCCATGACACAACAGACTGGTGACTATGTCCTGTGTCCATGACACAACAGACTGGTGACTATGTCCTGTGTCCATGACACAACAGACTGGTGACTATGTCCTGTTGTCCATGACACAACAGACTGGTGACTATGTCCTGTGTCTATGACACAACAGACTGGTGACTATGTCCTGTGTCCATGACACAACAATCTGGTGACTATTCTTGTGTCCATGACACAACAGTCTGGTGACTATGTCTTGTGTCCATGACACAACAATCTGGTGACTATATCTTGTGTCCATGACACAACAGTCTGGTGACTGTCTTGTGTCCATGACACAACAATCTGGTGACTATGTCTTGTGTCCATGACACAACAGACTGGTGACTATGTCCTGTGTCCATGACACAACAGACTGGTGACTGTCCTGTGTCCATGACACAACAGACTGGTGACTATGTCCTTGTCCTGTGTCCATGACACAACAGACTGGTGACTATGTCCTTGTCTGTGTCCATGACACAACAGTCTGGTGACTATGTCCATGTCCATGACACAACACACTGGTGACTATGTCCATGTCCTATGTCCATGACACAACAGACTGGTGACTATGTCCTGTGTCCATAACACAACAGACTGGTGACTATGTCCATGTCCTGTGTCCATAACACAACAGTCTGGTGACTATGTCCTGTGTCCATGACACAACACACTGGTGACTATGTTCCTGTGTCCATGACACAACAGACTGGTGACTATGTCCTGTGTCCATGACACAACAGACTGGTGAATTGTCCATGACACAACAGACTGGTGACTATGTCCATGTCCTGTGTCCATAACACAACAGACTGGTGACTATGTCCATGTCCTGTGTCCATGACACAACAGACTGGTGACTATGTCCTGTGTCCATGACACAACAGACTGGTGACTATGTCCTGTGTCCATGACACAACAGACTGGTGACTATGTCCTGTGTCCATGACACAACAATCTGGTGACTATGTCCTGTGTCCATGACACAACAGACTGGTGACTATGTCCTGTGTCCATGACACAACAGACTGGTGACTATGTCCTGTGTCCATGACACAACAGACTGGTGACTATGTCCTGTGTCCATGACACAACAGACTGGTGACTATGTCCATGTCTTGTGTCCATGACACAACAGACTGGTGACTATGTCCATGACACAACAGACTGGTGACTATGTCCTGTGTCCATGACACAACAGACTGGTGACTATGTCCTGTGTCCATGACACAACAGACTGGTGACTATGTCCATGACACAACAGACTGGTGACTATGTCCTGTGTCCATGACACAACAGACTGGTGACTATGTCCATGACACAACAGACTGGTGACTATGTCCTGTGTCCATGACACAACAGACTGGTGACTATGTCCATGACACAACAGACTGGTGACTATGTCCTGTGTCCATGACACAACAGACTGGTGACTATGTCCTTGTCCATCATTACATGGTCACAGGACCGTCATTATATGGTCACAGGACCACTATTACATGGTCACAGGACCGTCATTATATGGTCACAGGACCACCATTATATGGTCACAGGACCACCATTATATGTTAACAGGACCACCATTACATGGTCACAGGACCACCATTATATGGTCACAGAATCACAATTACATGGTCACAGAACCACCATTACATGGTCACAGGACCACCATTATATGGTACAGGACCATCATTACATGTTAACAGGACCACCATTACATGGTCACAGGGCCACCATAATATGGTCACAGGACCACCATTACATGGTCACAGGACTGTCATTACATGGTCAAGGACCACCATTACATGTTAACAGGACTACCATTACATGGTCACAGGACCACCATTACATGGTCACAGAACCACCATTACATGGTCACAGGACCATATGGTCACAGGACCACCATTATATGTTAACAGGACCACCATTACATGGTCACAGGACCACCATTACATGGTCACAGGACCACCATTATATGTTAACAGGACCACCACAACATGGTCACAGACCACCATTACATGGTCACAGGACCACCATTACATGGTCACAGGACCACCATTATATGGTCAGAGGACCATCATTATATGGTCACAGGACCACCACAGAACCACCATTACATGGTCACAGGACCAACATTATATGGTCACAGGACCACCATTACATGGTCACAGGACCACCATTATATGATCACAGGACCACTATCACATGACCAACATTACATGGTCACAGGACCACCATTATATGGTCACCGAACCACAATTACATGGTCACAGGACCACCATTATATGGTCACAGGACCACCATTATATGGTCACAGAACCACAATTACATGGTCACAGGACCACTATTACATGGTCACATGACCAACATTACATGGTCACATGACCACCATTACATGGTCACATGACCAACATTACATGGTCACATGACCAACATTATCTGTCCACCTGGCAGACAATACAATGTCAAGCAAGATGTAAGTTGACCAGACAGGGCAGGGCAGGACAGGGCAGGGCATCAGGACAGGACAGGACAGGACAGGACAACACACAATCTGTTCACAGGGCTGTCACAACTGTAGGACTGATGGCAACATTGGCGCAACAGGTGGACACTGCTCAATACATTTCTTTCCAACAAAATCTTATGAAGGTCTCATCAGCAGACCAAACGCTTACCAAGAACGGACTGACAGATTCTATCAGTATAATATTTTTCAGTGACAAGACAAAAAGTTTGGACTATACTGATCATACAAGATCCTCTAGAAGTGAAAGATCATTGAAAAAGGAAATGTGTGGGTTTGGACTATGCTCACCATGAAAATCTTTTAGGATGGAATGGATCAAAATGTGTTTTTGGGGGGTGTCAAAAGACAAAGTGGATCATGCAAGATCTTTAAGGGAGAAGGAAAAAGATCACTGAAAGAGAACATTCGTTTCTTGGGGAGGGGCTTGTCAAAAGACAAAGCGGATCATGCAAGATCTCATAAGGACTGCTGTACAAATAAGTAAGGAAAGATGTGTCAAACTTCAAACCTAGAAACTTGTTTGGTGAGAGGACAAAGCGACATGCAGGATGGGGTCAGGGTTTTAGTACAAAGCATCAAGATACACAGTGTGGGTGGTGACGGCAAGGGCAGGATGGGCAAGTTCATGCATGGACATACTACCTCACCTCTCTTCTAACAACTGACGTGACGACAGAACTCAATGATACCTCACCTCTCTTCTAACAACTGATGTGACAACAGAACTCAATGATACCTCACCTCTCTTCTAACAACCGACATGACAACAGAACTCAATGATACCTCACCTCTCTTCTAACAACTGACGTGACAACAGAACTCAATGATACCTCACCTCTCTTCTAACAACCGACGTGACAACAGAACTCAATGATACCTCACCTCTCTTCTAACAACCGACATGACAACATAACTCAATGATACCTCACCTCTCTTCTAACAACCAACATGACAACAGAACTCAATGATACCTCACCTCTCTTCTAACAACAGACGTGACAACAGAACTCAATGATACCTCACCTCTCTTCTAACAACTGACATGACAACAGAACTCAATGATACCTCACCTCTCTTCTAACAATGGACGTGACAACAGAACTCAATGATACCTCACCTCTCTTCTAACAACTGATGTGACAACAGAACTCAATACCTCACCTCTCTTCTAACAACTGACATGACAACAGAACTCAATGATACCTCACCTCTCTTCTAACAACTGACATGACAACAGAACTCAATACCTCACCTCTCTTCTAACAACCGACGTGACAACAGAACTCAATGATATCTCATCTCTCTACTAACAACTGACATGACAACAGAACTCAATACCTCACCTCTCTACTAACAACCGACGTGACAACAGAACTCAATGATATCTCACCTCTCTACTAACAACTGACATGACAACAGAACTCAATACCTCACCTCTCTACTAACAACCGACGTGACAATAGAACTCAATGATACCTCACCTCTCTTCTAACAACTGACATGACAACAGAACTCAATGATACCTCACCTCTCTTCTAACAACTGACATGACAACAGAACTCAATACCTCACCTCTCTTCTAACAACCGACGTGACAACAGAACTCAATGATATCTCATCTCTCTACTAACAACTGACATGACAACAGAACTCAATACCTCACCTCTCTACTAACAACCGACGTGACAACAGAACTCAATGATATCTCACCTCTCTACTAACAACTGACATGACAACAGAACTCAATACCTCACCTCTCTACTAACAACCGACGTGACAACAGAACTCAATGATATCTCACCTCTCTACTAACAACTGACATGACAACAGAACTCAATACCTCACCTCTCTACTAACAACCGACGTGACAACAGAACTCAATGATACCTCACCTCTCTTCTAACAACTGACGTGACAACAGAACTCAATGATACCTCACCTCTCTTCTAACAACTGACATGACAATAGAACTCAATGATACCTCACCTCTCTTCTAACAACCGACATGACAACAGAACTCAATGATACCTCACCTCTCTACTAACAATGGACGTGACAACATGACTCAAAGGTACCTCACCTCTCTTCTAACAATGGACATGACAACAGAACTCAATGATACCTCACCTCTCTTCTAACAACTGACGTGACAACACAACTCAATGATATCTCACCTCTCTCTTTAAGTAATGAACTTGACAAGAGAACTCAGCGATACGTCACCTCTCTTTTAACGACCACCATAACAGCAAAGCAGAACTCAATGTCCTTTCAATGGCACCTCACCATCATTTTAAGGACGTATATATACATGCTTATGGCATTTCCCACGACTGTTTAGGATCATCTTCCACCTGGAAATTTCTGAGTGTAGCAACACCATCCTGAGAAAACTGAAACTATAGCACCTACACAGACCACCTCAACATGTGATATGTCTGTCTCCACCTTGTACAAAGCGGACCTCACTGCCTGTTGACGGTAGTCACAGACCTGGGCTGCCTGTCCACACCACTCACCCTGTCAATCCTGTGTATGGTGGAGGAAGAAGCATAACAAGTCGCTGAACCAGGAGTCATCACATCACCACTCTTGCCCACAAACAAGCACAGAGGAATGAACTATCAGAAGACCCTGACACATACACAGAGCTCCTGCAAACTTCTTGCTATGGCACCCAACAGATGATCCTGACCCTGACATAAAGTAAACTATAATGTTAAGCACCTGTTACCATATCCAAAGCATGACCTTGACCCTGACACACAGAGAACTCACGTTAACCATCTATCACAGCATCCAACATCAGACCTTAACCCCGACACACAGAAAACTTGTCTAAAACGACTGTTACAGCATCCAACACATGACCTTGAAGAAGACATACGACTGATCTGGAGGGCAAGGTCAGGAAACAATTTGCTACCATTACTTTTTAACCCTTTCACCCTCTCACTCTATCCATCCGTTTCCTGCAGGAAGCTGGTGGACAGGGCGAGGGAGTGAAAAGGTTAAAACGGGTCCTGGTTGTGCAAGCAGCGACGTCCTTGTCTTTGGATGTGGGTGTGTGTCCCTGGCACCAGGAGGGAGGCTGGGGGGTGAGGGAAGGGAGGAGAAAAATCAGAGCCTACCAAAGGCAGGTGGGGGCTTGCCTGTGCGTTTCATTAGCAGGTGGACGGAGGTGCCGCCGCTCTGGATGATGTCGATGGCGTCCGTATGGGTCATGGAGTCCGTCGTCACGTTGTTGATCTGAAGGATCTGGTCCCCAACCTGACAACAAAGTCATAATGAGTTGCTCAGTCACAGATTACTGCTCAGTTACACAATCATTACTCTGTCTCAGTTCATTACTGAGTCCCAGCTCACTGCTGATTAACAACTCATGTATTTCATCAAACACCTCTGACATTTCAGTGGTCCTATCTCCCAAATACTACAAAGATATCTCCACCACTCAGTGGGTCATGTCTTACACTGTACGGCTGGTCCATATTTTCACCAAATTTGCAGATCACAACCACACATATACTACTGTTCAATTAGTCTTTCCGCAACCACACCACCACTACAAATGTCTACATACTCGAGTATGCAAATCCACGCACAGATACACCCTTAGATAAACACAGATGTACCCAACAACATCCCACAAACATACTTTAAAACACAAACACACAGATAATATCCTAACACACACTGAGACATACCCTAAAACTTGCACACAAAGACGTACCTGAGAACCAACACAAACAGACATATCCTTAAACACATACTGACATAACCTAAAACAACTGACATACCTTACAACATGTACATACATCCTAAAGCACAAACACATGCGGACATACTCTAAAACAGCAGACATACCCTAAAAGGCACACAGACATACCCTGAAACACAACAAACCCTAAAACACACATAATCATACCCTAAATCACACACAGACATGCTTTAAAACAAAAACAGACATACCCTAAAAAACACAAAGACAACCCTAAAACACAAACATACCCTGAAACACAGACATACCCTAAAACACGTACACAAAGACACTTTAAAACACACACACACACACAGACACACACACTTAACCTTAAACACACACAGACATGCTCAAAAGCACACATACAAAGACTTACCCTAACACACACACACATAGATTTACCCTAAAACATACACAGATATACCCCAAAACACACAAATAAATACTTACCCTAAAACACACACACAGAGAAAATTTTCTTTAAAACACACACATAGAAGTTTACTCTAAAACAATGACATACCCTGAAACACACAGACCTACCCTATGTCTGCCACCCCTCCCCCATCATTGACACAGAGCATAAACCCCCCCCCCCCCAACCAGACACACACACACGCATGTATGTATGCACACACACACACACACACACACACACACACACACACACACACAGAGGGACTTACCCGAAGTCGGCCATCAAGATGTGCAGCCCCTCCATCAGCGATACGCAGGACAAAGAGGGGCATGTTGTTGAACTCGCGCCCACCACGGATGGAGAATCCAAATCCACGTGACCCTCGATGGAGTTCCACAGTGTACAGCTCTCCCTCCTCGGGGCTGGGCTGGTTGGTGACCCTCCCTCGCCCCACACCCGACACTGTGCCCGCGCCACCCCTGTAAGGCCACCACCACACTTATGTTAATACACACACACAAATGTTGACATACACATGTGCAAATGTACACACACACACACACACACACACACACACACACACACACACACACACACACACACACACACACACACACACACACAATCTGTTCACACACATACATGTTCACACATATATTCTTTCTCTTCTTTTTCTCCATGAAGTGTCATTGGGGTACCACATAAAGAACTGTTCACCAGATTCCTACAGCTCTGTTACTTGACACACAAATCATATGCACGACAAAAAAAAAGAGGTCCCACTCTTCAGAACACATCAGTCTGGAGTTTCACATGGTAAAATCCATTGTGTCATAAAAAGAAATGAATGTGTAAATATATACAAATGACCATGGTTTGCACCATAAGTCTGCATGTAAGCCCTGTGTGTTGGTCAATATATACAAATGACCACGGTTTGCACCATAAGCCTGCATGTAAGCCCTGTGTGTTGGTCAATATATACAAATGACCATGGTTTGCACCATAAGCCTGCATGTAAGCCCTGTGTGTTGGTCAATATATACAAATGACCACGGTTTGCACCATAAGTCTGCATGTAAGCCCTGTGTGTTGGTCAATATATACAAATGACCACGGTTTGCACCATAAGTCTGCATGTAAGCCCTGTGTGTTGGTCAATATGTACAAATGACCACGGCTCGCACCATAAGTCTGCATGCAAGCCCTGTGTGTTGGTCAATATATACAAATGACCATGGTTTGCACCATAAGTCTGCATGTAAGCCCTGTGTGTTGGTAAGGTATGGGATGGATTTTACATCCTGTCTTTGTATGGGATGGATTTTACATCCTGTCTTTGTATGGGATGGATTTTACATCCTGTCTTTGTATGGGATGGATTTTATATGCTCTCTTCTTTGTATGGGATGGATTTTATATCCTGTCTTTGTATGGGATGGATTTTATATCCTGTCTTTGTATGGGATGGATTTTACATCCTGTCTTTGTATGGGATGGATTTTACATCCTGTCTTTGTATGGGATGGATTTTACATCCTGTCTTTGTATGGGATGGATTTTACATCCTGTCTTTGTATGGGATGGATTTTACATCCTGTCTTTGTATGGGATGGATTTTATATGCTCTCTTCTTTGTATGGGATGGATTTTACATCCTGTCTTTGTATGGGATGGATTTTACATCCTGTCTTTGTACGGGATGGATTTTATATCCTGTCTTTGTATGGGATGGATTTTACATCCTGTCTTTGTATGGGATGGATTTTACATCCTGTCTTTGTATGGGATGGATTTTACATCCTGTCTTTGTATGGGATGGATTTTACATCCCGTCTTTGTATGGGATGGATTTTACATCCTGTCTTTGTATGGGATGGATTTTATATCCTGTCTTTGTATGGGATGGATTTTACATCCTGTCTTTGTATGGGATGGATTTTATATGCTCTCTTCTTTGTATGGGATGGATTTTATATCCTGTCTTTGTATGGGATGGATTTTACATCCTGTCTTTGTATGGGATGGATTTTACATCCTGTCTTTGTATGGGATGGATTTTACATCCTGTCTTTGTATGGGATGGATTTTATATGCTCTCTTCTTTGTATGGGATGGATTTTATATCCTGTCTTTGTATGGGATGGATTTTATATCCTGTCTTTGTATGGGATGGATTTTATATCCTGTCTTTGTATGGGATGGATTTTATATCCTGTCTTTGTATGGGATGGATTTTACATCCTGTCTTTGTATGGATGGATTTTACATCCTGTCTTTGTATGGGATGGATTTTATATCCTGTCTTTGTATGGGATGGATTTTACATCCTGTCTTTGTATGGGATGGATTTTATATCCTGTCTTTGTATGGGATGAATTTTACATCCTGTCTTTGTATGGGATGGATTTTACATCCTGTCTTTGTATGGGATGGATTTTACATCCTGTCTTTGTATGGGATGGATTTTATATGCTCTCTTCTTTGTATGGGATGGATTTTACATCCCTGTCTTTGTATGGGATGGATTTTACATCCTGTCTTTGTACGGGATGGATTTTATATCCTGTCTTTGTATGGGATGGATTTTACATCCTGTCTTTGTATGGGATGGATTTTACATCCTGTCTTTGTATGGGATGGATTTTACATCCTGTCTTTGTATGGGATGGATTTTATATCCTGTCTTTGTATGGGATGGATTTTACATCCTGTCTTTGTACGGGATGGATTTTATATCCTGTCTTTGTATGGGATGGATTTTATATCCTGTCTTTGTATGGGATGGATTTTACATCCTGTCTTTGTATGGGATGGATTTTACATCCTGTCTTTGTATGGGATGGATTTTATATCCTGTCTTTGTATGGGATGGATTTTACATCCTGTCTTTGTATGGGATGGATTTTACATCCTGTCTTTGTATGGGATGGATTTTATATCCTGTCTTTGTATGGGATGGATTTTACATCCTGTCTTTGTATGGGATGGATTTTATATCCTGTCTTTGTATGGGATGGATTTTACATCCTGTCTTTGTATGGGATGGATTTTATATGCTCTCTTCTTTGTATGGGATGGATTTTACATCCCTGTCTTTGTATGGGATGGATTTTACATCCTGTCTTTGTACGGGATGGATTTTACATCCTGTCTTTGTATGGGATGGATTTTACATCCTGTCTTTGTATGGGATGGATTTTACATCCTGTCTTTGTATGGGATGGATTTTATATCCTGTCTTTGTATGGGATGGATTTTACATCCTGTCTTTGTACGGGATGGATTTTATATCCTGTCTTTGTATGGGATGGATTTTATATCCTGTCTTTGTATGGGATGGATTTTACATCCTGTCTTTGTATGGGATGGATTTTACATCCTGTCTTTGTATGGGATGGATTTTATATCCTGTCTTTGTATGGGATGGATTTTACATCCTGTCTTTGTATGGGATGGATTTTACATCCTGTCTTTGTATGGGATGGATTTTATATCCTGTCTTTGTATGGGATGGATTTTACATCCTGTCTTTGTATGGGATGGATTTTACATCCTGTCTTTGTATGGGATGGATTTTATATGCTCTCTTCTTTGTATGGGATGGATTTTATATCCTGTCTTTGTATGGGATGGATTTTACATCCTGTCTTTGTATGGGATGGATTTTACATCCTGTCTTTGTATGGGATGGATTTTACATCCTGTCTTTGTATGGGATGGATTTTACATCCTGTCTTTGTATGGGATGGATTTTATATCCTGTCTTTGTATGGGATGGATTTTACATCCTGTCTTTGTATGGGATGGATTTTATATCCTGTCTTTGTATGGGATGGATTTTACACCCTGTCTTTGTATGGGATGGATTTTACATCCTGTCTTTGTATGGGATGGATTTTATATCCTGTCTTTGTATGGGATGGATTTTACATCCTGTCTTTGTATGGGATGGATTTTATATCCTGTCTTTGTATGGGATGGATTTTACATCCTGTCTTTGTATGGGATGGATTTTACATCCTGTCTTTGTATGGGATGGATTTTATATCCTGTCTTTATATGGGATGGATTTTATATGCTCTCTTCTTTGTATGGGATGGATTTTACATCCTGTCTTTGTATGGGATGGATTTTATATCCTGTCTTTGTATGGGATGGATTTTATATGCTCTCTTCTTTGTATGGGATGGATTTTATATCCTGTCTTTGTATGGGATGGATTTTACATCCTGTCTTTGTATCAATCTGTCACTGTCACTGGAACAGCCTCCATCCTCCCATCAACATGATTCAGTGTCTATGTCACCCCAAATCACACAGCCTACCCTCCACCCTTCACTACCAATTATCAATCCTAATATACAGAAACTCAGTAAGACTTCACGGAAAACATGAAGGTGAATGAGCAAGGCAGAAAATGAAAGAAGAAGAGATGACAGAAAGCAAGGAGCAAGGTAGAAATAAAGACAGCAACAGAAAAAAGGGATCTTCTAGCACAGAATTTCCAGAAGGTGGTGGTGATACTATTTATAACGAGTCCTCCCCCCCCCCCCCCCCCCCCCCCCGAACATCCACATGGTGGGAGGGGGGAGGGGGGAAGGGAGGGAAGGTGTATGTAGACCAATGCCCCTCTGTCCTACTCAATATTACAAGTTATTGTGTCAGCAGTAACCCACCAACAGTCTGCTAAGCCACTGATTGACCCCTCAAGGAAACTTCTCACATGTCACACACACACACACACACACACACACACACACACGACCTTTGTCCACAGCTGTACACACCAGTCACACACATAACACACCATGTCACAACTAACCTGTCCCAGGCAGGGTGATGGGGTGAAAGGTCAGGTCGTCGCTGAGCGTCAGACTCAGAGCCTGCTGGGAAGGCCATGGCGTTGACCATAGAACCCTGTGAACTCTGCACATAGCAGATCAAGTCAGTGAGTACGATCACTCACCTGGTTAACCCTTTGACTCCTGCACCCTGTCCATCAGTATCCTGCATCGTCAACCTTGCTTGCAGAGCAAAAACTTAACCCTTTGACTCCCTTACCCTATCCACCAGCTTCCTGCAGGAAGCTGGTGGATAGGATGAGGGAGTCAAAGGGTTAAGTTTTTGCAGTTGGTGGATAGGGTGCAGGAGTCAAAGGGTTAAACAACGATCAGCTAGCACATCATATTACACAAGTCAGTTGTTCTGAAAAACAAAGCCTGTTCGCAGCTAAAGCCCAGCATTTCTTTTCATGTACACGATACTGTACACGTTTATGCAAACGTGTTATTTTTTTTTTATCAAAAATACAGAACTATTCACACAAATGGTGCTAGCGAATACAATAACATTCCATGATTCAAATGACTAACAATGGACAGTGACTACCAAATGACAGTGTTAACATAAAGAGAGCTGAAATAAAGCACCTAATTAACCCTTTGACTCCCACACTGTCTCTATCCACCGACTGTAAAAACTTCACCCTTTGACTCCCTCACCCTATCTGCTGGCTTCCTGCAGGAAGCTGGCGGTTAGGGTGAGGGAGTAAAAGGGTTAAATTTTTGCTTTGCCAGCATGGTTTAGATTTGATTTTATCAAGATTTTGCGCTATATAAATATTGTAATTATTATTATTATTATTATGGTTCATAATGCAGGATGCTGATGGACATGGTGTGGTAGTCAAAGGGTTAAGTAGAGACTGAGTCACAGTGCATGCCATCATGTTATCATGTATCACTGAAGACCACAGGTGTATGTGTATGTATGGCTACACACTGTTCAGACACACTCATTTGTACGTGTGTATTCATGTGTGTTTTCTGATGTGTAAGTGTGCATGTGTGTATGATAATAGTGTTTTTATACATATTAACTCACTCGGTACGACGGAACGCTATAGCGGTCGTGATGAAAGGCACGGTTGCGTACGACAGAACGCTATAGCGGTTTCGATAATTAAAAATTTTTCGACGCTCCCCTTTTGAGCCTGCATGCCTACCATAGCCACAGTGGTCACTGCAAACATGTCAAGGGTCAAGTGGAAAGTTACTTCGTGAGATTCCGTAACACTACACTCGTCGGGTAAGCGATTGTCTTCGGCACCCCGAATGACTTGCTAATCTGCATTCATTTCGAAAATGGCGTCGCAGGCGAGTACGAGTTTTCAAACAAATTAGATCGCGACGGCCGCGTTTTACTGCTGCTAAAGTGATTGAAGTGCTTCAGACTGAAGGATTGGACATCGAGGAGTATGCTGAAGATAATGGTGTAAGTGTATCAAGTGATGGAAGCTGCCAGCAAGAAGGTACTGACAGTGACCCAGTTTCAGACGACAGCGAAGTGGGAAAGGGAGGTGGGCGTACACTTCACGAGAGCCGAGCAGTCAGCAGGCCAAGTACAGCGAGTCGCATGTCTGATGGAGGTTTCATTCACTTTATGAATGCATGACTGGCACGAAGATTTTAGTTTTTCTCCCACTTTGCGTCCTTCTCTGGCTCTTGTGGCCTGCATGTCTCATTTGAGTGCCACGCCCCCATAATTCCCCTGTGTAACAATTTGTAACATTTATTCATATAATATCACTAATAATCTTTTTTTTTTACCCTGAGCAAAGTCTACTTTATTCATGTTGTTTTGTGCATACAAAGACCTTCTCACCTTTGACTGTGTGTTCATGGAGCTGATCAGAGTGACTGACTGTACAGTGATCCAGACCACAAAATTTGGGGTATTTTCAACATGGTACATGACGAAGAAATATTCAAGGAAGAACTTTGATATTTTGGCATGAACTAACTCAGCATGTAAATATTCAGATCTGAAAGTTTCATTTTGATCCTTTATGTTTTGTTTTTTTTTGTGATTTTTTTCCTAACCTTTCAAAATGGGCCGTACCTGGGGAAACCTCACCTGTCTCACCTGTCGGCGTCACCGGGAACAGTGTTGGCCGCTGCACATGATGTCCTCACAAGTTGCCTCCAGCACTCTCGATCTTGGCTAAGTCTGACCACCTCCTGGAGTTTCTTGCCACTGATGTTTGTGATGTTTCTAGCAAGTGGGGAAACGCAAGGGGAAAAACTCTCCGTACCGAGTGAGTTAACACTTGGTGTCTTGTAAAATAAGAAATGCCCTGAGCGTTACTGTTATCTTTTTATAAGCCCAGCCAACTGCATAGAGCCGTATCAGGGCTACAACCGTGAGCAAGTTTGGTGAATAGCCCTACACAAGAATGATTCATTATATTATCATTGTTATTATCAATCACTTGTCCAGTAAACAACTACATCTCCTCACAGAACAATACCCTCAAAGCATTCTCTGTAATCTGCAGTTCAACTTGTGTACTCTGCCATACCTCCACGAGTGGGATACAGCCACTGACAACTAGTATAAACAAACATCACAAATACGTGAGTGTGGAGTATTGTTCAATAGGGATTCACCATACTCAGACAATTCCATATGTTCTCACCAAAACCTGCCAGCAATCATCTAAAATCTGTGACCCCGATATGATTCAAACACACAACCTTCTGATCTGAAGTCAGTCACTCTATTCTTCCATCACAAACTGTTTACATTAAAAATGAAGCGCATTGACTAGGAACTGAACCAACACCACATGAATGGCAGACAAGTATATTACCAACTGACACACGATTGACAGACAAGTATACTACCAACTGACACACGAATGGCAGACAAGTATACTACCAACTGACACACGATTGACAGACAAGTATATTACCAACTGACACACGATTGACAGACAAGTATATTACCAACTGACACACGATTGACAGACAAGTATATTACCAACTGACACACGATTGACAGACAAGTATACTACCAACTGACAACACATGCTGAGTACTGTTGGTGAATCTGATTTTCAACATTCTTTAATTCAAATGAAAACTTGTGTCATGTTGGGTCAAAGGGCACACTAACAGCAGCAACTCACACAAACACACATGCGCGCACACACACACACACATGAATATATACAAACATATACACACACACACACACGAATACACATACACATGAATACACACACACACACACATGAATATATACAAACATATACACACACACACACACGAATACACATACACATGAATACACACACACACACACATGAATATATACAAACATATATACACACACACACACGAATACACATACACATGAATACACACACACACACACACACACACACACAGACAAGAGGGGAGGAGAGAGGAGTGAAGAGTAGGGCAAGGGAGTGTACTCACTCGTTGTGATGTGCTGGTTGTGCTGGATGCATCATCTGTCACAGAGAAATCACAAAAACAACCGCATCAAATACTATTCCAAACACTTTACCACAATTTCTTATGAATATGTATTAATCAGATGAGACCACTTGCATTGCAAAGACAACCACATCAAAAGCTTTTCCAAATTCTTTCCACACTATTTTACTAATATATATTAATCAGTTAAGACTATTCATGCCGTAAAATCAATTACATCAAAAGCTTTTCCAAACTCTTTCCATGCTATTTACTAATATGTATTCATCAGATAGACTACTTACACTGTAAAGGCAACCACATCAAAAGCTTTTCCAAACTCTTTCCACAATATTCCATTAATATGTATTCATCAGATAAAACCACTTGTACTGCAAAGACAACTATGTATTAAAAAGACAAGACTATTTATATTACAAAGACAACCACATCAAAAGCTTTCCCAAACTCTTTACCACAACATGTCACAAACGGGCATTAACCAACCAACAGCGCTGAACACTAACAGTAACACACACAGGAACAGCTTGTCAAGCAGTCTCCATCTGGAGGAGAACTCCACAGCATCACGAATTATCACCATCCCCTCTGTCATCCATCATCACACCACTGTATAATTTGTCCCACACTCTATCACAACTACAGTGACATCAAAATGGACAACAGTAAAGCCACACCAAAAGACACAAACTATGTAATAGTTAAGCTTGATATCTCTCTCTCTCTCACACACACACACACACACACACACACACACACACACACACACACACACACACAACACCACACACATTCAGAGTCCCTCTCCCTGTCTCACAGACAACAGACTGCCAATTCTTATTATTACTAGGAACCAGAAAAAACATGAAAGAAGAACAAGAACGCGTGTTTACTACAACAATATGAGACAGGTGCAAATTATCAGTCAACTGGCCTTTGTCTAGCGTTAGATTACAAACAAACAAACACAAGATACAAAAATTAGGAGAAAAAGACTGAAACTTCCCTGCTGCTCGGTCCAGTGTGAGAAAAGGAATAAAACTGACCAAGCAGCAGGGTAGTTTCAGTCTTTTTCTCCTAATTTTTGTATCTGGTGTTTGTTTGTTTGTAATCTTATGCTTGACAAAGGCCAGTTTGCCAAAATTTTGCGCCTGTCTCGTCTTGTTGTATTAAATTCGCATTCTTATTCTTCTTTCATGTTTTTTTCTGCTTCCTGTTTGCTTGAACGCGGGCAGTCACACTTGTTTCGGATTTCTTATTGTTACTATTTCAAGCCTAGTGGAGTGCAAGAGCTTTATCAGGGCTGCTAACTGACCGAGAGGTGGTCCTATGGTGAGAACGACAGAGAATCCTGACTCCTTGATGAGATTGACAATGTCCTCATGGTGCATGTGTGTGATGTCCACTCCATTGACCGCCATGATGCGATCCCCGATGTGCAGACGACCACATCGCTCTGCCGGGCTGTTCTCGATGATGCGACCTGCAAACACAACAATATCTCATTATGCCACCGTTATGCCAACTGCCAAAATAATAACATCTGATCATGGCACTGCTCTCTCTCCCTGTATGTCAGTCTTCAGGACTGTTGAACATATCTGCACAGCCTTTATTTGCAATGTCACTTCATTATAAAAAAAAACTCTCTTGCAATCCAAGTTAAGGTCCACTGGAAAAAAATGTGCATTAAACGATCAGGAGTTTTTGTGTGTGTGTTTTTTTCATTTTTTTTTCATGCTGACCTCCAAATGGAAGCTGCAAGCTTGTGAAAGCCAACCAAAGTTAACAATGAAGGTTAAAAACAAAAACCAACACAAAAACCAAAAAACCCATCTTCATTGTATTTGAAGACAAAGTCAAAAAAACATCTTCATACTACGAACACCCAGACAAATCCACATTCCATATGTGTTTGATCCAGATACAGCAATCATTACCTGACAGATTCCTTCAGTCTGTGGTAAACCTACCTTGGCAAGGTCATGGAATGGAGTGTGTATGGGGGGTGGGGGTGGGGGTGGTGGGTGGTGGGTGTTAGAACAGGACCTATGAAACACTAAGCCGACACCATCTGAATGCCGACGCCATCTGAATGATTGGAGCATTTAGATGCACAGTACGCAGGCAAATGTTTATGTTGCAGGGATTGAACTCAAGACATCACATCTTCAGTCCACGGCTCCATCAACTGAGGGATTTCCAACACTTGGATCACAAACATCTGGGACAGCAAGGTGTTCCACTTTCCCCTCTATATGAGGGTAATTTCCAGTAGAATGAGACCAACACACTTATACGTCAAAGACTCACCGGCAAAAAAAAAAGATTCATTTCATCTGTTCGCAGTATTCACCTCCTGCTGCCACACACTTCTGCATTCGCTCAATCCACTGTAGAAATGCCGCTCTGTAGGTTTCTTTGGGTAGGCTATATGTGACAGACACTGGAAAACCGCCGTTCCCTTGGCTGCTCGGCTCTTGAAACTTCTTCCTGCCAGTGATTTCTTCAGATATGGTAAAAGTCACAGGGTGCAAGGTCTGGGGAGTAAGCAGGGTGTGGCAAAGTATGGATGTTCTCGGTTGCAAGGTATTCTCGTACGAGCCTTGACTTGTGAGCAGGTGCGTTATCATGAAGACTCTCGATTCCTCTCATGCCTGCGATTAGTCGGGAAGTTGCATAAAACTTCTTGATGTCAGACAGTACTGAGTCTCTGTAGAACTTTCCGGTGATGGTCTCTCCTTGTTTGCATGGTTTCTGTAGCACAATCCCCTTTGTGTTGAAAAAGATGGTGTATAATACTTTTTTTTGCGAACGTCGACGACGAGCGATTTGAGGAGGAATCCCACCTTTAGGAATCCAGGTTTTGTCACCTGTCACAATTTCATCCAGCCGCTTGGGGTCGCAGTTCTTGTAAATTTTCAGAATATCTTGGCAGAAACGTAACCTACTCCCCTTATTTTCTGGTGTCAAAATATGAGGGATCCATCTTGATGACACCTTCCTGTAGCCAAGCTGATTTCTTAGTATCCTCGATACAGTCGATGAATGAATGTCGAGACAATCTGCGATCTCTTCAAGGCTGACTCCTAAAATCAGCATCAACCATTGCCTTCACACTAGCCACTAACTTTTCATCGCACTTTTTGCTTTTTCGCATTTTCCCCCTGTTGTCTTAAGTGCTGGCCTGGCCACTTGCAATATGTCTTTACCCATCTGAACACAGTTGCTTTCGAAGGAGCAGAAGGTTGTCCCAAAGCTCTCATGTCCGCAAGTATTTCGGATGCATTCTTTCCGACGGCGACACGTACCTTGATGTAGTTGCGATAATCCGCTGTTGAAAACGCTATTTTCTTTGCCATTTTTCAAATCGGTGTCTGACAGGGCCTTGACATACACTGTCAGAACCGTAAGACGGATCAAAGATGAATAAGGAAATTTGGCACAGAATTACATCATAGACTAACATTTCCTGTGACTTATTTTTCCATTTTCTGTAAATGCTTTTTCAAGCTATACAGACATGGTCTCATTCTACTGGAAATTACCCTCGTAAGTATCTGAAAACGTTCCACTACCTGTCCGTCAGTCAGCTTCGAAACACAGCTTGCCCGCACATATCCATTCTGGACATTAACCCTTTGACTCCTGCACCCTATCCACCAACTTCCTACAGGAAGCTGGTGGATAAGGGGGGGGGGGATCAAAGGGTTAAGTTTTTGCAGCTGGCGGATAGGGTGTGGGAGTCAAAGAATTAAACCAACAGAAACATACCTTCTCCTATTGTGATCTTTAACAGACTGGTCAATACAACATTAGTTATTCTGACAATACAGGAATTGAACTGCTGTAAAAGAATGCGACTGCCACTTTAATGTGGCTCTTACTAGCAGCCAACCCAAAGCAAAAATTGCAGTTTTCTTACATTTTACACAAACACTCTTCTGTGAGTCTTTGTTTATATCAAAAAAAAGCCTAGACGGTGAAACTGATCCTTGCCAGAATACAAACAGCAGGTGCAAGAATACAAACACAAAGTGCTTTCCAATTATACACACTGTCTGTCTCAATTTTGTTTTACAACACGACGGCAGGAGAGAGAGAGGGAGCGAGACAGCGAGGGAGGGAGAGAGAGAGAGAAGACAGAGAGGGATGGAGAGACAGAGAGGGAGGGAGAGAGACAGAGAGGGAGAGAGAGAGGAAGAGAGCAGAGAGGGAAGGGGGAGAGAGAGAGAGGGGAGAGGAGGGAGGGAGAGGGAGAGAGAAGGGGGAGAGAGAGGGGGAGAGAGAGGGGGAGAGAGAGGGAGAGGAGAGTAAGAGAGGGAGAGGAAGAGAGAAGGAGAGAGAGAGAGAGAGGAGAGAGAGAGAGAGAGTCACGTGAGAGAGAGAGTGAGGACTGAGAGAGACAGGGGCAGAGAGGACAGAGACATATGGAGACAGAGAGGGACAGAGGAGGACAGAGAGAACAGAGACAGACAATGGGACAGAGAGGGACAGAGGAGGACAAGAGAGAAGCACAGAGACAGACATATGGGGACAGAGAGGGACAGAGAGAAGAGAGACACAGACAGAATATGGGGACAGAGAGGGACAGAGGAGGACAGAGAGAAGAGAAAGGCACAGAGACAGACATATGGGGACAGAGAGGGACAGAGGAGGACAGAGAGAAGAGAAAGGCACAGAGACAGACATATGGGGACAGAGAGGGACAGAGGAGGACAGAGAGAAGAGAAAGAGGCACAGAGACAGACATATGGGGACAGAGAGGGACAGAGGAGGACAGAGAGAAGAGAAAGAGGCACAGAGACAGACATATGGGGACAGAGAGGGACAGAGGAGGACAGAGAGAAGAGAAAAGGCACAGAGACAGACATATGGGGACAGAGAGGGACAGAGAGACAGAGAGAAAGAGGCACAGAGACAGACATATGGGGACAGAGAGGGACAGAGGAGACAGAGAGACAGAGAGGCACAGAGACAGACATATGGGGACAGAGAGGGACAAGAGGAGGACAGAGAGAAGACAAGAGAGGCACAGAGACAGACATATGGGGACAGAGAGGGACAGAGGAGGACAAGGAAAGAGGGACAGAGACAGACATATGGGGACAGAGAGGGACAGAGGAGGACAGAGAGAAGAGAAAGGCACAGAGACAGACATATGGGGACAGAGAGGGACAGAGGAGGACAGAGAGCACAGAGACATATGGGGACAGAGAGGAACAGAGGAGGACAGAGAGGCACAGAGACAGACATATGGGGACAGAGAGGACAGAGGAGGACAGAGAGCACGAGACAAAATGGGGACAGAGAGGAACAGAGGAGGACAGAGAGGCACAGAGACAGACATATGGGGACAGAGAGGAACAGAGGAGGACAGAGAGACATATGGGGACAGAGAAAAGAACAGAGAGGCACAGAGACAGACATATGGGGGGACAGGAGAGGAACAGAGGAGGACAGAGAGGACAGAGAACAGACATATGGGGACAGAGAGGAACAGAGGAGGACAGAGAGGCACAGAGACAGACATATGGGGACAGAGAGGAAAACAAGGAGGAGGACAGAGAGAGGAACAAAGGAGGCAGAGAGAAGAGAAAGAGAAAAGGGACAGACAACCTTTACACACATTAAAGGCACAGAGACAAACAATGTTTTCTCTCGACATATTTACAAAGCAGGAGACAATACATGTGTATGCACACAAACATGCATGCATGGACTCTACATCTGATGTCTCCAGTTTAATCCCAGCCTGTAACACAAAAACTGGTCTGTGTATTGCCCATTTTAACCCTTCGACTTCCACACCCTGTCCACCAGCATCCTGCATTGCCAGCCACGCTGGCAAAGCAAAAACTTAACCCTCTGACTTCCTGAGGGTGAAGGAGTCAAAGGGTTAAGTTTTTGCAGTTTGTGATAGGATGTGGGAGTCAAAGGGTTAATGTTTCATTCACTCTGGCAGTGTCAGAATTCCGTAGGCCCCATCAAGATCTTGCCAGCATGTTGTGTTTTGCATAGGCTCCAGTAGTCTGCAAGGTAACTGCTGGCAGATTTGGGTGGAGCGTAGATGTGGGTGAGCTGGTGTAACAGATCTGATCCAACTACAACATTTCCTGGGCTCCCTGGAACCCTGCAAGAGTGGAGGACTTGGGGGACTTTGTTTCAGACCACCACTGAACATGTGTGACCAGACTGGACCTGAACAGGACGGCATCTGATTGACCGTATCTAAGTAGGCCATTCTCTCAGTGTGATGATACTTTCCTAGGAAGAAGAAGCCATCTCTCCAGGCTGATGGTACATACTGGTGCTATGGTTACAACGGCAGGTCAAGCTGTGGCCAAGGCTATGTGTCCAGCACAGGGGTCAAATAGCACTGAGAAAGGGTACTAGACAGATGACGTTGGGGAGGGGGAAGCGATGGGAGTAAGCATCAGGGAGGAAAGAGGTTCTAGAGTTTGGCATAATATACATAGTACTGTAGAACACATCTGGAGTAACAACAGTTATGACTATTACTGAATTAGTATGAACCAGTGGTTTAGGTCTTGGCAAAATGTCTAATATAGTTTTAGTGCTGCAGGCCACATCTGTCACATCAATATTAGTAAGCCAAATGTTGTTCAGGTCATGGCATGATTTGTAATCACAGTTTTGGTGCTGATGGCTACATCCACCTTATCACAACTAGTATGAGAAAAATCACCAGCAAACATATTGTTAATTTGTTTAAAGCCCAGCCGACTGTGTACAACCCTCTCAGGGCTATAACAGTTCCAAAACATTTACAATACAAACTGAACTGTGTTTTACATTGTGAATGTCAGCAAATGCTATGATCATTAACCCTTTGACTCCCACACCATGTCCACTCGCATCCTGCATTGCCATCTATGTTAGCAAAGCAAAAACTTAACCCTTTGATTCCCTCACCCTATCCACCAGCTTCCTGAGGAAGCTGGTGGATAGGGTGAGGGAATCAAAGGGTTAAGTTTTTGCTTTAGTGTATAGGGTGTGGGAGTCAAAGGGTTAAAGAGACTTGACGATAGACACATCGTGCCCACTCCAGGCCGGTATCTACGTCTACACAATACCCCAGCCTCACATCACCAATGTTAGCGTTACAGAATGAGACCAGCCTGGTTGTGAACCCAGAGGGACAGATGGGGGATATACAACTCGCCTTCCTATCTGACTGCATGATACACACATCGTGTGCCCACTCCAGGCCTGTGTCTACATCTCCACAATGCCCCAGCCTCACATCCCCAATGCTAGCGCTACAGAATGAGGCCAGACTGGCTCAGAGGTACACTTTGTGCCTTTCTACCATACTGCGTGAGTTCCACTCTGCTCAAGAAAAACTTTGTGATGCAGCCTCCAGCCCCCCTCCACCCCCAGATGTGAGTATGTCCCTGACCCTGTTTAGGGTTGGGAAAAGTAAAGCACATAAGGTGAGGAGATAGGCACCACCCTTATAACATGGATCCTGAGTACAAGTGGACTCTCCACATCACCCACCTATGACTTCAGGGTTATGGGACACCCTGACCTTACGATTTACACCTGCCTATCCTTAACCCTTTCACTCTTGCACCCTTTCCACCAACCGCAAAAACGACCCTTCGACTCCTTCACCCTGACGGTGAGTGAATAAAGAGTTAAGTTTTTGCTGCTTTGCTATCATAGCTGACAATGCGAATGCTGGTGGACAGGGTGCGTGACTCAAAAGGTTATTGCCACACATAAGTTAACCACAGAAGCTAAAGCTACAGGACCACAGAGCTACGTCTAAGACATCCACAGCGGCATTGTGACGAAGTCATAGTATAGGCCAGCCACAAACAACACCACAGCAACGTCAGTGAACGTTCAGCACATCACACACACACACACACACACACTACGGCACAAACGCAGAGCTTGTAAGTCATAACCACTGTAGGTGACAATGACCATCATAACAGTAAACAGTGAAATCATGTTCAGTAGACAACATAACCATAATCAACACCATCATAACCAACAGTAAGAACAGTGAAATCATGTTCAGTAGACA
Source organism: Monoplex corrugatus (assembly GCA_030674185.1). Lineage (NCBI taxonomy): Eukaryota > Metazoa > Mollusca > Gastropoda > Littorinimorpha > Ranellidae > Monoplex > Monoplex corrugatus. The sequence goes on along the minus strand of CM060312.1, from coordinate 3,945,373 downwards.
ACATAACCATAATCAACACTATCATAACCAACAGTAAGAACAGTGAAATCATGTTCAGTAGACAACATAACCATAATCAACAGAGAGAACTGGGATGTTCGGTAAACACCTGCGTGAGGAAGAGACACAAGAAAACAGCACTGTACACACAGCAGTACAAGAACACGGGTGACAGAAGAAGCCGTGATGACTGTCTGGTGACACTACCCATGTCCAACAGTGACAACAATGTGTGGAACAATGTGGAAGAAAACCACATAGAGAAGAGAGTCATAACAACACTGAACAAGCAAAATGGAGCAGCATAGTGAAGAATATTACAAAATGATTTTGACAAATACATATGTGTATTTATTTTTCTGCCATATGGTAGTTTTTTTTTCTTACTTAGGGCCTTGGATTCAAGATCTAATGTCTCAATTTCAATCCCAGCCTGCAACATAACAATGGCCCATCTTAATGCTCCAATCATTCTGGTGGTATCAACTCAGTGATTCATGGGTCCCTTTTCCCTCCCCCACCCCCCTTCCCCAACACTGCTTGTGTGTTGGGTTTTGCGCAGGCTCAAGGGGTCTGCCAGGTACTTATTGCAGGTCTGCATGAAGCACATACAGAAATGTCAGTGTAATGAATCCCTTCTGAACAAACTCCAAACTTACATAAACATACAGCACTGGTGACAACACTGAATAAGTGACTCACATAAAGAACAGTGAAGACAGTTGTGACATGACATCAATTACTGGAAGCAAGTAGTTATGACATAATGTTGATTCTTATGGAACAGACAAGCCTGACATGATGTTGCCACATGTAAGGAAGACAGATTTCAACTGCAGAACACACAGACTGAAATGATGTTGCCACATGTACAGAAGACAGATGTCAACTGTAGAACACAAAGATCTGAAATGATGTTGCCACATGTAAGGAAGACAGATGTCAACTGTAGAACACAAAGATCTGAAATGATGTTGCCACATGTACAGAAGACAGATGTCAACTGAGAACACACAGATCTGAAATGATGTTGCCACATGTACAGAAGACAGATGTCAACTGCTAGAACACAAAGATCTGAAATGATGTTGCCACATGTAAGGAAGACAGATGTCAACTGCAGAACACACAGATCTGAAATGATGTTGCCACATGTACAGAAGACAGATGTCAACTGCAGAACACAAAGATCTGAAATGATGTTGCCACATGTACAGAAGACAGATGTCAACTGTAGAACACAAAGATCTGAAATGATGTTGCCACATGTACAGAAGACAGATGTCAAATACATAACAAAAGGTCTGAAATGATGTTGCCACATGTACAGAAGACAGATGTCAACTGCAGAACACAAAGATCTGAAATGATGTTGCCACATGTAAGGAAGACAGATGTCAACTGTAGAACACAAAGATCTGAAATGATGTTGCCACATGTACAGAAGACAGATGTCAAATAAAACAGAAAGGTCTGAAATGATGTTGCCACGTGTACAGAAGACAGATGTCAACTGCAGAACACAAAGATCTGAAATGATGTTGCCACATGTACAGAAGACAGATGTCAACTGCAGAACACAAAGATCTGAAATGATGTTGCCACATGTAAGAAGACAGATGTCAACTGCAGAACACAAAGATCTGAAATGATGTTGCCACATGTACAGAAGACAGATGTCAACTGCAGAACACAAAGATCTGAAATGATGTTGCCACATGTAAGGAAGACAGATGTCAACTGCAGAACACAAAGATCTGAAATGATGTTGCCAAATGTAAGGAAGACAGATGTCAACTGTAGAACACAATGATCTGAAATGATGTTGCCACATGTAAGGAAGACAGATGTCAACTGCAGAACACAAAGATCTGAAATGATGTTGCCACATGTAAGGAAGACAGATGTCAAATACATAACAGAAAGGTCTGAAATGATGTTGCCACGTTGCGTAAGAAAGATGTAAGCTGTATAACAGAAAAGCCTGAAGAAATGTTGCTAAATGTAATGAAGCGATATAATAATTGCACAAGTTTAGCTTTCAGTTTCACCCTCCTAAAGACGAAATTACTGTGCTGGGAAAATCCCATACGCACTATCACCACTGACGGCATGAAAGCAATGCTGCATGAGACTGACACCAGAAATGGCGTATGACAGTGTTGATCAAATGACGACAACAACGACAGTTGACAGGTGTCATGACAAGTCAGACCATGAGAGCGATGAAAGGTGAGAGGTGAAAGATGGGTCAGTACGGATCTTGGACACTGAAGGCACCGGTCACACGGTCACACTGTGAGGCAGCACACGGCAGTGAAAGGGTTAAAAAAGAGAAGAGCAAGGACAAAGCAAGTGTCAACCAGCCATCACAACCAGCGCTCACCGATCCAGGGGCACACATCGCCCTTGGCCCTGCTGCCTTCCTTCCCATCTGCAAACAGTACCCCCCAAAACAGTGTCAACTTTCCACACACAACCACTAACACACACTAATACACACAACACACACACACACACAAACACTTACGGTGATGACTGTTAACAAAGACAAACACAAGGACTGGTCAATTCACAGAATGTCACACGACAACATACAAGGTCACTGAAAAAGACACAAAGGTAACTGAACAAAGACACAGTGGTCAATGAACAAAGACATGTCGTCAATGAACAAAGATATGGTGGTCAATGAACAAAGACATGGCGGTCAATGAACAAAGACATGGCGGTCAATGAACAAAGACAAGAGGTAAATTCACAAAGACATGGTGGTCAATGAACAAAGACATGGTGCTCAATGAACAAAGACACAGAGGTCAATGAACAAAGACATGGTCGTCAATGAACAAAGACACGGTGGTCAATTAACAAAGACATGGTGGTCAATGAACAAAGACACAGAGGTCAATGAACAAAGACATCGGGCATCAATGAACAAAGACACGGTGGTCAATGAACAAAGACATGGTGGTCAATGAACAAAGACACTGTGGTAAATTAACAAAGACATGGTGGTCAATGAAAAAAGACACCGTGGTAAATTAACAAAGACACGGTGGTCAATGAACAAAAACATGGTGGTCAATGAACAAAGACATGGTTGTCAATGAACAAAGACACAGTGGTCAATGAACAAAAACATGGCGGTCCATGAACAAAGACATGGTGGTCAATGAACAAAGACATGGTTGTCAATGAACAAAAACATGGTGGTCAATGAACAAAGACACAGTGGTCAATGAACAAAAACATGGCGGTCCATGATCAAAGACATGATGGTCAATGAACAAAGACACAGCAGTAACAAACAAAGACTCAGTAATCAATGAACTAAAACACAGTGGTCAGTGAACAAAGACATGGAGAACAATGAACAAAGACACAGTGGTCAATGTACAAAGACATGGTGGTCAATGAACAAAGACACAACAGTGAATGAACAAAGACAGAGTGGTCAATGAACAAAGAACAAGGGTCAATGAACAAAGATGCAACAATGAACAAAGACAACAAAGGTCAACGAACAAAGACACAGCAGTCAATGACTAAAGACTCAGAGGTTAATGAACAAAGACATGATGGACAATGACCAAATGGACGTGATCAGACAAGCGGAAGGTGATAACAGCTCCCAGTGACAGTCCAGGTGACAGTAGTGGACACAACAGACACTCGTGGAACCTGGTATGGTTTTTCTCTGGGTGGATTGTCTGTCTCCTCCCCTCCCCTTCCTCACACTCTACACAGGAGACAGACAATTCACCCACAGAAAACTGGAGCAGACTGTCAAAGATACAGACAGTGTAAAGGGTTAAATGGTTGTCTCACCACAGCAACATTGTGAGGGCAATATGACTCCCTTCTCTCTGTGATCCTAAAGTCTGAAAGGGCTGGGTGGTGGTGGTGGTGGTGGTGGTGGTGGTGAGGGGAGTGAAGGATAGGTGAGGTTTGAAACATGTGGTGTGATATTTACGGTCAAATGTCTGATTACAACAGCATGCACATCTAGTTTATAGGAAACATGCATTTGAAACAGAAAGTACACAAATACACTATATACCTGAAAACATGAAAATTAAGCCTACAATTGTATTTTGGTTTTGCCTACAGAGACTAAGAGAGGGACACACATATATACAGAGAAGAGAGAGAGAGAGAGAGAGAGAGAGAGAGAGAGAGAGAGAGAGAGAGAGAGAGAGAGAGAGAGAGAGAGAAAAGAGAGAGAAGAGAGAGAGAGACAAGTGACGAGAGAGACAGAGGAAGAAGAAGAGTAATGTCTGTATGCACGTGTGTGTGTGTGTGTGTGTGTGGGTGTGTGTGTGTGTATGTGTATTGTGGTATGTCTGTGTGTGTGTGTATTGTGGTATGTGTTTGTGTGTTGTGTGTGTGTGTGTGTGTGTGTGTGAGTGTGTGTGAGTGCGTGTGAGTGTGTGGTGTGTGTGCGTGTGTGTGCGTGCATGTGTGCGTGCGCACGCGTGCATGTGTTGGTGAGCATGCACACATGCATGCTGTGTATATAAATAAAACAAAAATTTGCAGTTAGTGCAATGCCTCTCAGAAATGTTTATGACTGTATTTGTCAACTAATTGTAAACTGCACCAACAAAACAAGGTGAACAGAGGTGACTAGTACAAACAGGGCTCCACGTCCAGCACCTACAGCATGAAGAACCAGAGCCAACAGTCAGACGCACACAAACATACCTGCCACACAATCATGCATGTAGACATATGCACACACGCGTTCACACACACACACACACACACACACGCGCGCGCACACACACACACAGAGCTCTACTTTGTGAAATGTATGCATTTGTAACCCTAAATGCCGTGAAAATCTATTTGCATAGAACTGAGAAATATTTTATTACACAATTTATTCACAAGTGGACACAAAACACACACACACACATACACAAACACATACACACACACACACACAAACACACTAGTTACTTCAGTCAAGGTGGCGAAAATGTTTGTCTATCTTCTTGATTCTCTTTTCGTTTCCTTCTCTTTGTCTTTTATTATATATTTAAAAGAGATTAAAATCGGAAAAAAAAAAAGGTCTCCATGCAACCCCAGATGCCTGTTTGTGAGAAATATCCATGCAAAAAGTTTCCCTTGCACCAAAAGATATACAGGTACTACTAACACTACAAAACAGACCTCATGAGATAAGAGTGACTGTGTAAAGCCAAGGCCGACCATTCCTGTCACTTAGGCCACAACAATGTTGACTATCAATACAAGTTCACTGTAAGACTCGCTCAGTCTTTGCGGACATTCTTTTCCACTGTATTCAGTCTTGCACTCCTCTGTCCGTAATGTCCTCCTGTTTGGTTACTGTCATGTTACTGTTGGTTCTTTTTTCCCTTTTTTGTTGTGTCAAGTGCAAAGAGAACACTCCCACATGGACTGAGCACTAGCGTTGAACAAATGGAATTATTATTATGACTTTGTTTTTTATGTATTACACTCCCCAACTATGGAATCTCTCTCCTGTCTCTATTCTTTTCACACAATGTACAAACAAACATGTATCCCCCCAAACACACAACTGAGCTCTTTTCATTCTGATAAATTTTGACATCCAATGAATTCAAAATGACCAAAGATATTACACAATTTGTCTGTCTGTAGTCTCCTAACCTATAGGAATACACAATAGAGTGAAGAGCTGAAGTAGTGGACAACTGTATTGATCAGTCAACATTGTATGTTGTAGTGGACAGCTGTATTGATCAGTTAACACTGTATGTTGTAGTGGACAGCTGTATTGATCAGTCAACACTGTCACTATGTTGTAGTAGACAACTGTATTGATCAGTCAACACTGTATGTTGTAGTGGACAACTGTATTGATCAGTCAACACTGTATGTTGTAGTGGACAGCTGTATTGATCAGTTAACACTGTCACTATGTTGTAGTGGACAACTGTATTGATCAGTCAATACTGTATGTTGTAGTGGACAGCTGTATTGATCAGTCAACACTGTCAGTATGTTGTAGTGGACAACTGTATTGATCAGTCAGCACTGTATGTTGTAGTGGACAACTGTATTGATCAGTCAGCACTGTATGTTGTAGTGGACAACTGTATTGATCAGTTAACACTGTATGTTGTAGTGGACAACTGTATTGATCAGTCAACACTGTCACTATGTTGTAGTGGACAGCTGTATTGATCAGTCAACACTGTATGTTGTAGTGGACAACTGTATTGATCAGTTAACACTGTATGTTGTAGTGGACAGCTGTATTGATCAGTCAACACTGTATGTTGTAGTGGACAGCTGTATTGATCAGTCAACACTGTATGTTGTAGTGGACAACTGTATTGATCAGTCAGCACTGTATGTTGTAGTGGACAGCTGTATTGATCAGTTAACACTGTATGTTGTAGTGGACAGCTGTATTGATCAGTCAACACTGTATGTTGTAGTGGACAGCTGTATTGATCAGTCAACACTGTATGTTGAAGTGGACAACTGTATTGATCAGTAAACACTGTATGTTGTAGTGGACAACTGTATTGATCAGTCAACACTGTATGTTGTAGTGGACAGCTGTATTGATCAGTCAACACTGTCACTATGTTGTAGTGGACAACTGTATTGATCAGTCAACACTGTATGTTGTAGTGGACAACTGTATTGATCAGTCAACACTGTATGTTGTAGTGGACAGCTGTATTGATCAGTTAACACTGTCACTATGTTGTAGTGGACAACTGTATTGATCAGTCAACACTGTATGTTGTAGTGGACAACTGTATTGATCAGTCAACACTGTATGTTGTAGTGGACAACTGTATTGATCAGTCAACACTGTATGTTGTAGTGGACAGCTGTATTGATCAGTCAACACTGTATGTTGTAGTGAACAACTGTATTGATCAGTCAACACTGTATGTTATAGTGGACAGCTGTATTGATCAGTCAACACTGTATGTTGTAGTGGACAACTGTATTGATCAGTCAACACTGTATGTTGTAGTGGACAACTGTATTGATCAGTCAACACTGTATGTTGTAGTGGACAACTGTATTGATCAGTCAACACTGTATGTTGTAGTGGACAACTGTATTGATCAGTTAACACTGTCACTATGTTGTAGTGGACAACTGTATTGATCAGTCAATACTGTATGTTGTAGTGGACAGCTGTATTGATCAGTCAACACTGTATGTTGTAGTGAACAACTGTATTGATCAGTCAACACTGTATGTTGTAGTGGACAGCTGTATTGATCAGTCAACACTGTATGTTGTAGTGGACAACTGTATTGATCAGTCAACACTGTATGTTGTAGTGGACAGCTGTATTGATCAGTCAACACTGTCACTATGTTGTAGTGGACAGCTGTATTGATCAGTCAACACTGTATGTTGTAGTGGACAACTGTATTGATCAGTCAACACTGTATGTTGTAGTGGACAACTGTATTGATCAGTCAACACTGTATGTTGTAGTGGACAGCTGTATTGATCAGTCAACATTGTATGTTGTAGTGGACAACTGTATTGATCAGTTAACACTGTATGTTGTAGTGGACAGCTGTATTGATCAGTCAACACTGCCACTATGTTGTAGTGGACAACTGTATTGATCAGTCAACACTGTATGTTGTAGTGGACAACTGTATTGATCAGTCAACACTGTACATTGTAGTGGACAGCTGTATTGATCAGTCAACACTGTATGTTGTAGTGGACAACTGTATTGATCAGTCAACACTGTATGTTGTAATGGACAACTGTATTGATCAGTCAACACTGTCAGTATGTTGTAGTGGACAACTGTATTGATCAGTCAACACTGTATGTTGTAGTGGACAACTGTATTGATCAGTCAACACTGTATGTTGTAATGGACAGCTGTATTGATCAGTTAACACTGTATGTTGTAGTGGACAACTGTATTGATCAGTTAACACTGTCACTATGTTGTAGTGGACAACTGTATTGATCAGTCAACACTGTATGTTGTAATGGACAGCTGTATTGATCAGTTAACACTGTATGTTGTAGTGGACAACTGTATTGATCAGTTAACACTGTCACTATGTTGTAGTGGACAACTGTATTGATCAGTCAACACTGTATGTTGTAATGGACAGCTGTATTGATCAGTCAACACTGTATGTTGTAGTGGACAACTGTATTGATCAGTCAACACTGTATGTTGTAGTGGACAGCTGTATTGATCAGTCAACACTGTATGTTGTAATGGACAACTGTATTGATCAGTCAACACTGTATGTTGTAGTGGACAGCTGTATTGATCAGTCAACACTGTCAGTATGTTGTAGTGGACAACTGTATTGATCAGTCAACACTGTATGTTGTAATGGACAACTGTATTGATCAGTCAACACTGTCAGTACATTGTAGACTGTGACAATCCTTCATACAGAACATGATGAACTTTGAAACAACGTCACAATTTAATACTCTGTTCCCTTTCTTATCTCCTTCTCTTGCCAACATATTTTTTCACCTTTCACCTGACTTTATTTACAATTCACTGAGATAAGAGCAGTTCACAAATTCTGCATCAGCATTTTCTTTCTTATTCCCCCCCCACCCCCTCTTTTTTTCTCCTGTTCTTCCAATTTCTTTTGAAGGGGATCTTTTTACATTTCTGATGATCTATCATTCATGTCCACTGTCTCCTAAGTCAAACCAACTGTAGTCAGACATAGAAAAACAGCAAACAGACAACAAACCAGACAAAACATGTTTTATCAGATACTAACTGATAATGTAAGGCATTACATTCCATTCTGACTCAAAAACTGATGTCCCCCCTTTTGAAGATTAATAAGAATAGCAAGCTGCAAGCCTTCGCATACATAGCCCACATATCTACGCTACATTCTACAGAAAACATACAGTCAACTACTGTCAATCTTATTCTTAGCATACACTGTCATCAGTCCTGCACCCAACGGCCACATTCTAAAGGAAAATACAGTAAAGACTGTCAATCTTAGCATATACTGTCAATAATCCTGTACCCAACGGCCACATTTTACAGAAAAATACAGTAAAAACTGTCAATCTTAGCATATACTGTCGATAATCCTGAACCCAACGGCCACATTCTACAGAAAAATACAGTCAACCAATGTCAATCTTAGCATACACTGTCAACAGTCCTGCACTCAATTCTTAGTATATACACAGTTGACAATCCTACGCTCAATGTTCACATTCTTCAGAATGACAGTAACTATGATCAAAAGCAGTAAACCCTGACACACACAGCTGGCAGTCTTGTGCCCAAACTTCTGTCACTCGGAAAAGCTCTGGAGTGAAATAAGATCAATAGCAGTAAACCTTACAAGATCAATAGCAGTAAACCTTACAATAAGATCAACAGCAGTAAACCTTACAATAAGATCAACAGCAGTAAACCTTACAACAAGATCAATAGCAGTAAACCTTACAACAAGATCAACAGCAGTAAACCTTACAACAAGATCAATACCAGTAAACCTTAACAAACACACAGCCGACAGTCCTGCGCCCAAACTTCTGTCACTCTGCTCTGATAAGCTCCGGAGTGCGGCTACAAACCATGACAGAGGCATGCAGTACTTGATTACAGAAGAAAGAAGGCCCCTCCGGCGGTACATACCTATGAACTCACCTAGCGTCGAGCCCGACTTGGTCACGGATGATATAATTACAAAACCAAACCCTTCTGTTTCTCGCCGCGTGACCGTCACCTCGTAGGGATATGTGGTGCCTTGACTGTTGGCTGTGACGTCTGAAACACACAACAACAATCCTCCATCACAAAGTCACTTTCAGCATCTGTCACTTTCACTGTCAATCCTTTATCATCCATCATTTACCATCATCACTGATCATTTAACTAGTATCATTTCACTGTCAATTATCTTTATTGTCATAGATTCAGCATCACTAACTTTTCACAGCTAGAGGAACCATTACTATCAGTAATCCTTATCATCGCTACATTAAGTACTTCTTCTCATCACAGACAAAACACACATCACTGTAATCCTCATCACTACACGTATTTCTTATTATCATCACAGACAAAACAGACATCACCGTAATCCTTATCACTACGTAATTCTTATCATCACCACAGACAAAACAGACATCACCGTAATCCTTATCACTATGTAATATTTCTTATCATCACAGACAAAACAACATCACAGTAATCCTTATCACTACACATATTTATATCATCACAGACAAAACAGACATCACCGTAATCCTTATCACTACGTATATTTCTTATCATCATCACAGACAAAATAGACATCACCGTAATCCTTATCACTACATGTAATCCTTATCATCACCACAGACAAAACAGACATCACCGTAATCCTTATCACTACAGTATTTCTTATCATCATCACAGACAAAACAGACATCACCATAATCCTTATCACTACATGTATTTCTTATCATCATCACAGACAAAACAGACATCACCATAATCCTTATCACTACATGTATTTCTTATCATCATCACAGACAAAACAGACATCACCGTAATCCTTATCACTACATGTATTTCTTATCATCATCACAGACAAAACAGACATCACCGTAATCCTTATCACTACGTAATTTCTTATCATCATCACAGACAAAACAGACATCACCGTAATCCTTATCACTACATGTATTTCTTATCATCATCACAGACAAAACAGACATCACCGTAATCCTTATCACTACATGTATTTCTTATCATCATCACAGACAAAACAGACATCACCGTAATCCTTATCACTACATGTATTTCTTATCATCATCACAGACAAAACAGACATCACCAAATCATGACGTATGAACACTGACCAGGAAAAGGCTGCAGGCGACGTCGGATGCCGAGCGTGACACGACCGTTGAGGGCGGCATTGGTCATGAGCTGTACCACTCGGTGGTGTGAGGAACTGATCACCGACTGACCGTCCACGTGGATGATCTCATCGTTCTTCCGCAGGCGCCCGTCCAGGTCTGCCGACCCACCTGGCACGATGTGACCCACCGACACCTGGCCACACAGGTAGGTGATCATCAGGTAGGGGACATGGATTTCTTCATCTTTTTTAAACTCTTGTGTGTGTGTGTGTGTGTGTGTGTGTGTGTGTGTGTGGTGTGTGTGTGTGTGTGTGTGTGTGTGTGTGTGTGTGTGTGTGTGTGAGTGTGTGTGTGTGTGTGTGTGTGTGTGTGTATGTGTGTGTTGTGTGTGTGTGTTGTGTGTGTGTGTTGTGTGTGTGTGTGTGTGGGGTGTGTGTGTGTGTGTGTATGTGTGTATGTGTGTGTGTGTGTATGTGTGTATGTGTGTGTGTGTGTGTGTGTGTATGTGTGTGTGTGTGTATGTGTGTGTGTGTGTGTGTGTGTGTGTGTATGTGTGTGTGTGTGTGTATGTGTATGTGTGTGTGTGTGTGTATGTGGTTTGTGTGTGATGTGTGTGTGTATGTGTTGTATGTTGTGTGTTGTGTGTATGTTATCTATTATATATGGAAAAGAACATTTGCATCTTTGCACGATTAAAAAGTCAAGCAAGGACATATAACAGCATGGCAGAGAGTGGATTGGGGGGGGGGGGTGTTACAGCAGTGTATGACTGGATTAAACTGCACAGACAGTACCTCTAATGGTTGTGGTGTTATGTTCAAGTCTCAAAAAATAAAATGGTTTTTGGATGTCATCATCATATAAACAACGATTTCATCTCTGTAGTAATCAAGACAGCACTACAAAGTCAACTTTACAGTAACACTGATGACAAAATCTCAGTCACACGATGTACAGCATTTGCCAAACCACCTGATGACCCGTACAGCTTGCCCTACACCTACACTCTGCAACCTGGTTGGCAAAATGGTCCGTTAGTAAACTGTATGGATCAACCTTGTGCGAAAGCTGTATTTTTAAATTAATATTATTCTGAATGGGGTAATTGTTGTGTGGAGTCATCATATGCCTCTTCCAGGTTCAACTTGATCGCTCCCACCACTGTTCCCTCTACCCTACGCCCACTTCTCTGTTACTCTGCACAGGTAAAGTGGCCCAGAAGATCAGGTGAGAAAAGCACCATTGCCAAAGCTCTGCCTGCTTGCCTGCCTGCCTGCCTGCCTGCCTGCCCGCCTGCCTGTTTGCTTAACACCTGATCTTACCTGACAGCCCAAACTGAAAGAAGGCCAATACCATCACTATAACCACCATCCCCTCACCCCCATCCTCCACACTTCTCTCCCCATCAACCACTTACATGTATTCAAATGCCAGAAAAAAGGCAACATTTCCCCCTCTCTCCTTACAAACAAATCAAACCACTATCACTTTCCCCCCCCCTGTTTCCCATCCCCAGCCACCTGCACCTCCTGCTCTCCCCCCACCCTACCCCAACCCTACCCCCATGTTCCGGCTTTCTCACTCTTTATCCCTGCTGTCTGTGTCTTCTCCTCTGTCTACAACCTTATCTAGCTGCCCCAAGCACTGCTATTTCAGCTTTTACCTGCTGCCTGTCTCCTTTTGGGAAACAGAGGATAAAAGATCTCACTCAGAATGAAGGCTTTTGTCTGAATGCACTGGGGGAGAAACAGGTGCAGGTTACACCATCAACACAACAGGAACAACAAATGCAAACAAACAGAACAAATGACCAACACACAACAGGAACAACAAATGACCAACACACAACAGGAACAAAGACCAACACACAACAGGAACAAATGACCAACACACAACAGGAACAAATGACCAACACACAACAGGAACAAACAAATGACCAACACACAACAGGAACAAATGACCAACACACAACAGGAACAAATGACCAACACACAACTGGAACAAAAATGACCAACACACAACATGAACAAATGACCAACACACAACAGAAACAAACAAATGACCAACACACAACAGGAACAAATGACCAACACACAACAGGAACAAATGACCAACACACAACAGGAACAAACGACCAACAACAACAGGAACAAACAAACGGCCAACACACAACAGAACAAATGACCAACACACAACAGGAACAAATTACCAAGACAGACTCAGCAACATGTTTGGATTACTGAGCTCGCATAAAATACCTTTAGACCACGTAAAATACTGACAAAGAGTGGGCCATACACAACATGATATAACTCCTTTCCTCCCTTATCCTATCCACCAGCTTCCTGCACTATCAGACATGACAACTTCTGCATTATCAGGCATGAATGTAAAGGGGAAAAAGCACCCTTTCACTCCTTCACCCTACATAACAGCTTCCAGTATTATCAACCATAATAGCTAAGGAAAATCTTTTCATTCCCTCACCCTATCCAGTAGCTTTCTGCATTAACAGCTATGATAAAAAAAACAGAAACTTAAAAAATAGGAGGGGGAGGTGGCAGGCAAGAAAGAGAGCAAGAGTGAAGACAGAGTAAAACAGTGTCAGGAGAGAAGGCAGGGCAGGTGTGAGAGAGATAGGAGAGATGAGCAACAACAGCTGTGGGTAACTTCCCCCACACACACACACCACACACACACACACACACACACACAGTCACACCACAGTCCTGATTTAAAACACACACACAAGGCAGAAGGCAGCAGGGTTTCTTTCCAAACAGCACACAATTATACACCAACATTGCATGCTAACAGTCATAGCACATTGTTATTGTTGCTGTTGTTTAAAGCCCAGCCGACCGTGCAGAGCCGTATCAGGGTTATAACCATTTCAAAACACACACTATTCCTTACTAGAAAGGAGAGAGAGAAAAAAAAGGAAAACAAAATTAAGTATACATATCAATGCATCTACACATATATCTAACAGGGTTCATACAGATTTCCAGACAAAAAATTCAAGGACTTTTGAAGCACTTTTATTTTAATTTAAGGACTTATTTCAAGGATAACTTTAAGAAAAATAATCATGAAATTCTGACACTAAATTAAATCATTCGCTGTTACTCTTCAATACTCACATCATGGATCCTCTGTGAGCATAGATTTCTTTAGATTTTACACAGACTTTATTAAAAATCATAGGCAGTGACAAAACTTAAGGACTTTTTAAAGACCTTTCAGCAAAAGCCTGATTTTTAAGGACTTTTAAGGCCTTATAAAGCATGCCCTCAAAATTAAGGACTTTTAAGGACTGTGCGAACCCTAAGGATATTCCCCTGACGTGACCACTCTGTCCAGTTTATCACCAGGTATTCAAAAAAAAAAACAAAACAACAACAACAAACCAAACCAAACCAATAAAAACCAAACCAAACAAACAAAAACAAACATAAAACACACACACAAACACAAATAAAAACAAAACACAAAAACAAAAAAACTCTGGATACAAATATAAACAAAACTAAGGACACTAAACAAATAAAAACAGACCTAAATTACCTAAAACTGTTTCTGCACATACATTTTCTTAGAGCCAAAAACACACTACATAATACCCAATTATCAAGCCAAAGAGAAAGCATGTGAGGCTTTATTATAAAACACATACAGGTGAATTCTATTCCCTCAACAACTGCAATACCATTTCTTTTTCTGTTTTCCAAATCTAGATAAAGACACATCTGTCTCAGCTAGCTTTCTCCACTCCAATGGCAAATAACTCAAAACTACCTTCTTCACTTCTGTGGCTAGTAACTCGAAACTACCTTCTCCATCTCTGTGGCTAATTACCCACAACTACCTTCTCCATCTCTGTGGCTAATTACTCACAACAACCTTCTCCATCTCCGTGGCTAATTACCCACAACTACCTTCTCCATCTCTGTGGCTAATTACCCACAACTACCTTCTCCATCTCTGTGGCTAATTACTCACAACTACCTTCTTCATCTCTGAGGCTAATTACTCACAACTACCTTCTCCATCTCCGTGGCTAATTACTCACAACTACCTTCTTCATCTCTGTGGCTAATTACTCACAACTACCTTCTCCATCTCTGAGGCTAATTACTCACAATTACCTTCTCCATCTCTGTGGCTAATAACTCACAACTACCTTCTCCATCTCACAGGCTACCATCATGAATGTCAAGGGATATGACACATGATCAATGCAGAAGACGGAACCTCACGCTGTCACAGGCTACCATCACAAATGTCAAGGGATATGACACATGATCAATGCAGAAGACGGAACCTCACGCTGTCACAGGCTACCATCACAAATGTCAAGGGATATGACACATGATCAATGCAGAAGACATCCTCACGCTGTCACAGGCTACCATGACGAATGTCAAGGGATATGACACATGATCAATGCAGATGACGGAACCTCATACTGTCACAGGCTACCATGACGGATGTCAAGGGATATGACACATGATCAATGCAGATGACGGAACCTCATACTGTCACAGGCTACCATGACGAATGTCAAGGGATATGACACATGATCAATGCAGATGACGGAACCTCATACTGTCACAGGCTACCATGACGAATGTCAAGGGATATGAAACATGATCAACGCAGAAGACGGAACCTCATGCTGTCACAGGCTACCATTACGAATGTCAAACAACTAACTGTACAACTGCAACACCTCTGTTCACATCTACACTCTGTTCCCCCAACCCACCTCCCACTACCAACTTCCCTAGCAGTCTAAGGGCCTAGCACAGGCACTGCCCAAGAGAACAATAACCAACTTCCCTAGCAGTCTAAGGGCCTAGCACAGGCACTGCCCAAGAGAACAATAACCAACTTCCCTAGCAGTCTAAGGGCCTAGCACAGGCACTGCCCAAGAGAACAATAACCAACTTCCCTAGCAGTCTAAGAGCCTAGCACAGGCACTGCCCAAGAGAACAATAACCAACTTCCCTAGCAGTCTAAGGGCCTAGCACAGGCACTGCCCAAGAGAACAATAACCAACTTCCTAGCAGTCTAAGGGCCTAGCACAGGTACTGCCCAAGAGAACAATAACCAACTTCCCTAGCAGTCTAAGAGCCTAGCACAGGCACTGCCCAAGAGAACAATAACCAACTTCCCTAGCAGTCTAAGGGCCTAGCACAGGTACTGCCCAAGAGAACAATAACCAACTTCCCTAGCAGTCTAAGGGCCTAGCACAGGTACTGCCCAAGAGAACAATAACCAACTTCCCTAGCAGTCTAAGAGCCTAGCACAGGTACTGCCCAAGAGAACAATAACCAACTTCCCTAGCAGTCTAAGGGCCTAGCACAGGCACTGCCCAAGAGAACAACAACCAACTTCCCTAGCAGTCTAAGGGCCTAGCACAGGTACTGCCCAAGAGAACAATAACCAACTTCCCTAGCAGTCTAAGGGCCTAGCACAGGTACTGCCCAAGAGAACAACAACCAACTTCCCTAGCAGTCTAAGGGCCTAGCACAGGTACTGCCCAAGAGAACAACAACCAACTTCCCTAGCAGTCTAAGGGCCTAGCACAGGTACTGCCCAAGAGAACAACAACCAACTTCCCTAGCAGTCTAAGGGCCTAGCACAGGCACTGCCCAAGAGAACAACAACCAACTTCCCTAGCAGTCTAAGGGCCTAGCACAGGTACTGCCCAAGAGAACAATAACCAACTTCCCTAGCAGTCTAAGGGCCTAGCACAGGTACTGCCCAAGAGAACAATAACCAACTTCCCTAGCAGTCTAAGGGCCTAGCACAGGTACTGCCCAAGAGAACAATAACCAACTTCCCTAGTAGTCTAAGAGCCTAGCACAGGTACTGCCCAAGAGAACAATAACCAACTTCCCTAGCAGTCTAAGGGCCTAGCACAGGTACTGCCCAAGAGAACAATAACCAACTTCCCTAGCAGTCTAAGGGCCTAGCACAGGTACTGCCCAAGAGAACAACAACCAACTTCCCTAGCAGTCTAAGGGCCTAGCACAGGTACTGCCCAAGAGAACAATAACCAACTTCCCTAGCAGTCTAAGGGCCTAGCACAGGTACTGCCCAAGAGAACAACAACCAACTTCCCTAGCAGTCTAAGGGCCTAGCACAGGTACTGCCCAAGAGAACAATAACCAACTTCCCTAGCAGTCTAAGAGCCTAGCACAGGTACTGCGCAAGAGAACAATAACCAACTTCCCTAGCAGTCTAAGGGCCTAGCACAGGTACTGCCCAAGAGAACAATAACCAACTTCCCTAGCAGTCTAAGGGCCTAGCACAGGTACTGCCCAAGTGAACAATAACCAACTTCCCTAGCAGTCTAAGGGCCTAGCACAGGCACTGCCCAAGAGAACAATAACCAACTTCCCTAGCAGTCTAAGGGCCTAGCACAGGTACTGCGCAAGAGAACAATAACCAACTTCCCTAGCAGTCTAAGGGCCTAGCACAGGTACTGCCCAAGAGAACAACAACCAACTTCCCTAGCAGTCTAAGGGCCTAGCACAGGTACTGCCCAAGAGAACAATAACCAACTTCCCTAGCAGTCTAAGAGCCTAGCACAGGCACTGCCCAAGAGAACAATAACCAACTTCCCTAGCAGTCTAAGAGCCTAGCACAGGTACTGCCCAAGAGAACAATAACCAACTTCCCTAGCAGTCTAAGGGCCTAGCACAGGCACTGCCCAAGAGAACAATAACCAACTTCCCTAGCAGTCTAAGGGCCTAGCACAGGTACTGCCCAAGTGAACAATAACCAACTTCCCTAGCAGTCTAAGGGCCTAGCACAGGCACTGCCCAAGAGAACAATAACCAACTTCCCTAGCAGTCTAAGAGCCTAGCACAGGCACTGCCCAAGAGAACAATAACCAACTTCCCTAGCAGTCTAAGGGCCTAGCACAGGTACTGCCCAAGAGAACAACAACCAACTTCCCTAGCAGTCTAAGGGCCTAGCACAGGTACTGCCCAAGAGAACAATAACCAACTTCCCTAGCAGTCTAAGAGCCTAGCACAGGCACTGCCCAAGAGAACAATAACCAACTTCCCTAGCAGTCTAAGGGCCTAGCACAGGCACTGCCCAAGAGAACAATAACCAACTTCCCTAGCAGTCTAAGAGCCTAGCACAGGCACTGCCCAAGAGAACAATAACCAACTTCCCTAGCAGTCTAAGGGCCTAGCACAGGCACTGCCCAAGAGAACAATAACCAACTTCCCTAGCAGTCTAAGGGCCTAGCACAGGCACTGCCCAAGAGAACAATAACCAACTTCCCTAGCAGTCTAAGAGCCTAGCACAGGCACTGCCCAAGAGAACAATAACCAACTTCCCTAGCAGTCTAAGGGCCTAGCACAGGCACTGCCCAAGAGAACAATAACCAACTTCCCTAGCAGTCTAAGGGCCTAGCACAGGCACTGCCCAAGAGAACAATAACCAACTTCCCTAGCAGTCTAAGGGCCTAGCACAGGCACTGCCCAAGAGAACAATAACCAACTTCTCTAGCAGTCTAAGGGCCTAGCACAGGCACTGCCCAAGAGAACAATAACCAACTTCCCTAGCAGTCTAAGGGCCTAGCACAGGCACTGCCCAAGAGAACAATAACCAACTTCTCTAGCAGTCTAAGGGCCTAGCACAGGCACTGCCAAGAGAACAATAACCAACTTCCCTAGCAGTCTAAGAGCCTAGCACAGGCACTGCCCAAGAGAACAATAACCAACTTCCCTAGCAGTCTAAGGGCCTAGCACAGGCACTGCCCAAGAGAACAATAACCAACTTCCCTAGCAGTCTAAGGGCCTAGCACAGGCACTGCCCAAGAGAACAATAACCAACTTCCCTAGCAGTCTAAGGGCCTAGCACAGGCACTGCCCAAGAGAACAACAACCAACTTCCCTAGCAGTCTAAGGGCCTAGCACAGGCACTGCCCAAGAGAACAATAACCTCACTCAGCACCAGTGAAGACCACACAGGGTGTACCCCACCCATGGCCATCACAACTGATAGCATAAACACATGCTCACTCCCTCTTGTTATATCTGATGTACGTCGTGTGTCTGAACCTTGATGGAGGCAATGACCTTATCTGAACTCTCCTCTTTGCTCCAGTCTCTTGCAATGACCTTATCTCACCTCTCTGACTTGTGTGCAAAAATAAATAAACAAATAAATAAATCTACCTTCCAAATAAATAAATCAATAAATAATAAATAAACAAACAAAACGTAAATAAATATATAAAACACCTTCCAAAATAATAAAACAGATAGATAGATAGATAGTTAGACAGATAGATAGATAGACACTGATATAGATCGATAGATAGATAGATAGATAGATAGATAGATAGATAGACAGACCTATCTTCCATATAAATAAATAAATAAATGAAGAAATTTCCCCACTGCTTTCTGGGCCTAGGTGTAAAGTTCGTTGAATGGTGTAACATCACCGTACCAAAACCCACACAGAAAGACGTGGAGATCAACAGGACTTAGTGGTGGGGATGTAGGCTGCCAACTAACACCAGGAGGGAAATAATTCTTTATCCTTTTTAATGGCAATGGCTGCAAACCATCTTATCTCCTGGTTACAATACCTTCTATCACTTTATGTTTTTTCCCTCTCTTTTGGGGGGTGGGGAGTGGGGGAAGACGATAGGAGGGCCGTGTGAGGAGAATTCCAGACACTGGCTGACGGACGGATCTTTTGGTTTACTGTATAAATCACTCCTGACTTGGCATCGCAAGGCAAAGAAGCTGAGCACTGCAGGTGTCAGCAAACATGACAGCTGATGTTAATTCTCTCTTTCTCTCTCACACATACACTAAACACACATACACACACAGAGACACACACACACAGACAGACACACACACAGACAATAAGCCACTTACCTGTGATCCCTCCTCTGTGCCCCCGATGATACGGAAGCCATAACCAGACTCCTGACGATGAAGCTGCACGGTGAATTCCACCATCCCCCCTCCATCCCCCTGGTCCTGGGGCCCGCGACTGGCGCTGCGTGGGGAATGCCCTGCAGACCCCGGCGCAGGGAACCCCCCGGGTGGAGGGTTGCATTTGGGCATCCGGGTCATGTTGCCTGGCGCTGGATCCTGGTTCTCGAAGGACGTGCTTTGCCGGACAGGATGACCGGCACCGCGTGGAGAGTTCTGACCCATAGAAGGACCCATCGTCCGTGATAACTCACCGCCATAGCTGCGGTTGTGGGCGGGGTTTTCGAAGGAGTCGAAACGACGACCGACAGGCGGCGAGTTGAAGTCCGGCCAACCTCGGCCATGGTCAGGGCCACGGCCGTAGCGGCCAAACTCCATGTTGGGGTTGGGGGTGTAGCGGCCGGAGGCCCTGAAGTCGGAAGTGTTATAGGTGTGTGACGGCATGGGCGTCTTGCTGCGCATGTCCTGTGCCGTCGGCGTCTTGGGCCGGTGAGTGTCTGAACGATAATCCGGCCCCGCCCCACCCCGTGCCATCATCTCTGGGCCCGGAGTCCGACTCCGGAACTGGCCCGGCTTTGCCTCTCTAGCATACCCGTACCCGTAGCGATCCTCCCCACCCCCAGCCCCCACATGGTTGCCTCTGCTAAACCCGTATCCCCCGTCCTGGTAGTCGGGCCGGCTCCGAGAGTCCACGCGCACATCGTTGTGTCGAAAGGGGTCCATGCGTGGCCCTGTAGGAGGGCGAGCACGCTCATACAGGCTCTCCACATTGTTACCATCCAAGCGTGCATGCCCGTAGTCACTTTGATTTCTATGCTCACTAGGCACTTCCTCGGGAACTTGGACACGTGGTTCTCCATAGGCGAGCGAGTGTTCTGGGAATCCATGTACGACCCCCGGCCATCGTAGTGCGGCCGAGAGCTGCGCTGGTCCCCATAGCCGTGGGAGGTCGGGGTCTTGGGGCGGTTCTGCGAGGGCGTTTTGGGGCGAGAGGTTTCGATGTTGGACGAAGTGGAGGGCGTCTTGGGACGGGAGTCTCTGTTGTGCGATCGAGCGGAGTCAATCTCGTCTCCATCTGAAATGGCAGATAAACATAACGCTCGACACAGTTGCATTTTGTTCACCCTACATACATAGACAGCCGTTTCCCTCCACCTGATTGATGGCAAGGCTTTTTGACACACAGCGATTCATTCCTGTAGAACTGACAGTGTCAGGAAATGGGGGTCTCAACCTGAAAAAGTGTCAGCTGAACCATGTCACAATAAATGATGTACTTCTGTCAATAACTGATGAAGGCAACACAATGTGCTGATGTGGAGTCATCTCTCTGATTGCTGTCTGGTGAGGGGTCACTCCACTGGAGAGAAGACTGAACGACGATGGTTTTAACAGCCACACACCTCCATAGAAACTACCTACACACTAACAGACACTGAGAGTTTTAACAGCCACACACCTCCATAGAAAACTACCTACACACTATCAGACACTGAGAGTTTTAACAGCCACACACCTCCATAGAAAACTACCTACACACTATCGGACACTGAGAGTTTTAACAGCCACACACTTACATAGAAAACTACCTACACACTATCAGACACTGAGAGTTTTAACAGCACCACACCTCCATACATAACTACCTACACACTAACAGACACTGAGACATTTAACAGTAACACATCCACATAGAAAACTACCAACACACTATCAGATACTGAGAGGTTTAACAGCAACACACCTATATAGAAAACCACCTCCACACTATCACACACTGAGAGTTTTAACAGCAACACACCTATATACCTGTATAGGAAACTACCTCCACACTATCACACACATGAGAGTTTTAACAGCAACACACCTATATACCTGTATAGGAAACTACCTACACACTATCACACACTGAGAGTTTTAACAGCAACACACCTATATACCTGTATAGGAAACTACCAACACACTATCACACATAGAGAGTTTTACAGCAACAACCTATATACCTGTATAGAAAACCACCTACACACTATCACACACATAGAATTTTCACAGCAACACACCTCTTCACCAAACGGTCAACCACACTCTCACAAAGATGTCCATCCACCTGTACAAAAAGAAAGAAAGAAAGAAAGAAAGAAAGAAAAACGAAAGAAGAAAAAAAAAGAAAGAAAGCTTTCAAAGCCATCCACAGACAACTCTCTCAGTCTTAACAACACATTCAAACGAGTTCTCACAACTTTCTACTTGTACAGTCTCTAAAGAAACATGAAAAAGCAAGCCACTGAAAACAATGGACACCATCAGACCACACACCACACAGAGGGGGAGAGAGGGGAGAGAGAGGAGAGAGAGAGAGAGAGAGAGAGAGAGAGAGAGAGAGAGAGAGAGAGAGAGAGAGAGAGAGAGAGAGAGCAACCGACAGTGAACAAGAAAACAAAGATACAAGCAAATGAAAAAAAAAAAAAAAAAAAGCAGAATCTATCAGTATTTTCAAAAGTAAAATCTCTCTCTCTCTCTATATATATATATGTGTGTGTGTGTGAGTCTGTGCGCATGGAGAGAGAGAGAGAGAGAGAGAGAGAGAGACAGAGAGAGAAGAGAGAGAGAGAGAGAGAGGAGAGAGTGTGTGTGTGTGTGTGTGTGTGTGTGTGTGTGTGTGTGTGTGTGTGTATAATCTCATTGGGTCAACTTTTTCACGGCACCAACCAGATATCAAAAAGTCTAAGGTGTGTGATGAGCTTCCCTAAACCATGTTAGTACAAACAGGATCCTACTTTCCCATAACCCTCACCCTACAGCCACACACCACCCAGTTCATGGGTGATGGTCCTTACCAATACACTGCATGCCCCAAGCAAAAGCCTCTCACTACTCCATTTAGAGCAGCAGGAGCATTTAGACTGGCACCATCAATTCTCAAAGAACTCGTTCTCTCCACATTTCCAACCACCTTCATTCTTCTTCAACCTCTTCAATTTGCAGAGGGTAAGGAGTCCCCGGGAAACAGGAGACTGGGGCAAATTTGTACAGACAACAAACTGCTGAAATTCCAGAAATGTTATTACAGGATAACCTGGCCACGATGTGTGTGAGTGTGGTGTGTGTGTGTTGTGGTGTGGTGTGTGTGTGTGTGTGGTGTGTGGTATGTGTGTGTGTTGTGTGTGTGTGTGTGTGTGTGTGTGTGTGTGTGTGGTTGTGTGTGTATGTGTGTGTGTGTTGTGGTGTGTGTGTGTGTGTGTGGTGTGTGTGTGTGTGTGTGTGTGTGTGTGTGTGCGTGTGTGTCTGTGTGTGTGATGTGTGTGTGTGGTGTGAGGTAGTGTAGTGGTGTGTGTGTGTGGTGTGTGGTGAGTGTGAGTGAGGGGTGCGTGTGTGAGTGTGTGTGTGTGTGAGTGTGTGTTGTGTGTGTGTGTGTTTGTGTGTGTGTGTGTGGTGTGTGTATCTCTCTGTGTGTGTATCTATGTGTGTGTATGTGTGTATCTCTGTGTGTGTATCTATTGTATGAGTGTGTGTGTGAGTGTGTGTGGTGTATCTGTGTGTGTATGTGTTGTGTGTGTGTGTGTGTGTGTGTGTGTGTGTGTGTGTGTGTGTTGTGTGTGTGTGGTGATGTTGGCGGGTGTAGTTGTGTAAGAAGGTCTGTTCTCTGCAAGGCACAGGGCACTGACTACAGCTAGAACCTTTAACAGCATTGTGAGTGATTTCCACACACTGACCTGTACATAACTGTCTTCTTCTATAGTTTGCCACATTACTCACTCTTAGCAACTACACGGAGCCAGTGAAAGTGAGAGGGGGAGAGAGACACAGAGAGAGAGAGAGAGAGGAGAGAGGGAGAGGGAGGGGAGAGAGGGAGTGTGTGTGAGAGAGAGGTGCGACAGATAGAGAGATAGAGAGAGAGAGAGAGTGGTGGTGTGTGTGTGTGTGTGTGTGTGTGTGTGTGTGTGTGTGTGTGTGTGTATGTGTGTGTGTGTGTGTGTTGATGTGTGTGTAGAGACAGAGGGAGAGGGGAAGAGAGGGAGAGAGAGAGAGAGGGAGAGAGAGAGAGAGAGAGGGAGAGAGAGAGAGAGAGAGAGAGAGAGACACAGAGAGAGAGAGAGAGAGGAGAGAGAGAGAAGACAGACAGACAGACATACAGACAGACAGACAGACAGACAGAGACAGCGACGACAGAGACAGAAAGACAAAAAAAACAAGATCACAGTGAATCAAGGTTATTATCAACGCAAAACAAAGATGTTGGAGTTCACAGCCCAAACTACATTATTACACGCCAAGCCTCATCACACTACTGTTGTCAGTACCACATGTATGTATGTGAAAACCTCTTCCACCCTCAGCTTCACTTACTGCAATCTGAACATCTTTTAACCCTTTAACTCCTGCACCATGTCCATCGGCATCCTGCATTGTCAACCATGTTAGCAAAGCAAAAACCTAACCCTCTGATTCTCTCACTCTATCCACCAGCTTTCTGCAGGGCGAGGTAATCAAAGGGTTAATTTTTTTTTTTTTGCAGTTGGTGGAAAGGGTGCGGGAGTCAAAGGCTTAACAGCCAGCCTTTCCCCGTCCTTTTTATCTCAACTCCCTCTCTCTGACTCCATGGAGTATGGAGTTTGTTCATGAGGGATTTATCAAACTCAGGCCATTCCATATGTGCTGCACCCAAACCTGCCAGCAGTTATATGGCAATGCCCTGAGCCAGCATAAAAACCACAGCACCAGCAAATCTGTGAAATGGGGAGGAAGGTAAAGGGTATACAAACATTAAGCTGACACCACCACCCGAATGACGGAAACATTAAGAGACACAAAGACTCAATGACGAAACATTAAGAACCATCTGAATGACAAAAACATTAAGAACCACCCAAATGACGGAAACATTCAGAACCATCAGATTGACGGAAACATTAATTAAGAACCATCAGAATGACGGAAAACATTAAGAACGATCGGAATGACGGAAACATTAAGAACCACCCAAATGACTAGAAACATTAAGAACCATCAGAATGACGGAAACATTAAGAACCACCAAATGACAGAAAACATTAAGAACCATCAGAATGACGGAAACATTAAGAACCACCAGAATGATGGAAACATTAAGAACCACAGAATGATGGAAACATTAAGAACCACCAGAATGATGGAAACATTAAGAACCATCAGAATGACGTAAACATTAAGAACCACAGAATGATGAAAACATTAAGAACCATCAGAATGACGGAAACATTAAGAACCACCAGAATGACGGAAAACATTAAGAACCATCAGAATGACGGAAAACATTAAGAACCATCAGAATGACGTTAACATTAAGAACCATCAGAATGACGTAAACATTAAGAACCATCAGAATGACGGAAAACATTAAGAACCATCAAATGACGGAAAACATTAAGAACCA
Organism: Monoplex corrugatus; assembly: GCA_030674185.1. Taxonomy (NCBI): domain Eukaryota; kingdom Metazoa; phylum Mollusca; class Gastropoda; order Littorinimorpha; family Ranellidae; genus Monoplex; species Monoplex corrugatus. Next base: position 3,920,110 of record CM060312.1, on the reverse strand, counting down.
TCAGAATGGCGGAAAACATTAAGAACCACCAGAATGACGGAAACATTAAGAACCACCAGAATGACGGAAAACATTAAGAACCATCAGAATGACGGAAAACATTAAGAACCACCAGAACGATGGGAACATTAAGAACCACCAGAATGATGGAAACATTACGAACCACCAGAATGATGGAAACATTAAGAACAAAATGATGGAAACATTAGAACCACCAGAATGATGGAAACATTAAGAACACCGAAATGATGGAAACATTAAGAACAACCGAAATGATGGAAACATTAAGAACAACGAAATGATGGAAACATTAGAACAACCGAAATGATGGAAACATTAAGAACAACCGAAATGATGGAAACATTAAGAACCACCAGAATGACGGAAACATTAGGAACCAACCAGAATGATGGAAACATTAAGAACCACCAGAATGACGGAAACATTAGGAACCACCAGAATGACGGAAACCAGAATGACAGAAACATTAAGTACTACCAAAATTATGGAAAAAATAAGATGGGCAATGAACAGGCCAGTAGTTAATGTTGCCAGCAAGAAGTGAACTCGAAATATCATCTGTTGATTGCAGGGTTCTCCATCTCCCTCTCTCTCTCTCTTAAAAAAAAAAAAAAAAAAAAAAAAAAAAAAAATCCATTCCGAGTTCTCAGCGTGTTACTGATAGTTCAGACTGTTGTCTTGGGTCTGCAAGCCCATCCCTTTTCTGGCGTCAGTTAATTCTCCTTTCTTGTTTTTACCCCCTGCTGCTGCCCGAGTTGCCTGCACAATCAGACGGTGATGACATCGCGGGGGAGTGCCAGTAACGGAATGACGTAATGAGAGGGTGGGGGCTGGAGGAGTGGGTGGTGTGTGTGGTGTGGGGGTAATGACACACACCTGGCCTCGTCCTCCTCCTGACTACTATGGTCGGTAACACTATCAACACAGAAGGTAACACTATGCACACAGAAGAATGTATAATTGATGACGACTATGGTCGGTAACACTATCAACACAGAAGGTAACACTATGTACACAGAAGGTAACACTATGCACACAGAAGAATGTATATTGACCTATCTGACAGAAGGTAACACTATGCACACAGAAGAATGTATATTGACTTATCTGACAGAAGGTAACACTATGCACACAGAAGAATGTATATTGACCTATCTGACAGAAGGTAACACTATGCACACAGAAGAATGTATATTGACCTATCTGACAGAAGGTAACACTATGCACACAGAAGAATGTATATTGACCTATCTGACAGAAGGTAACACTATGCACACAGAAGAATGTATATTGACCTATCTGACAGAAGGTAACACTATGCACACAGAAGAATGTATATTGACCTATCTGACAGAAGGTAACACTATGCACACAGAAGAATGTATATTGACCTATCTGTAGGTTCAGAAAGTAACACATACACATGACTGTAAGGTCACCATTTTTTTCCCTTACCGGTAATGTGTTTCAACAATCTATAAAGAAAGCATATTTGTCTACAATTCAAACAATCTATAGATGAAGTATATTCATCTACAATTCAAAGTGCTACGTCATTCTGGTTGAATGCTACAGTCTACTTCACAGGGCTGTTCTCCAGTCTATTTTCTAACATCACTATGGCGTATGTCTACATCAAGGGCTGTTCTCAGTCTATTCCCTCTACATCACTATGGCTGTATGTCTACATCACAGGCTGTTCTCCAGTCTATTTTCTATACATCACTATGGCTGTATGTCTACTTCAGAGCTGTTCTCCATCTATTCCCTTACATCACTATGGCTGTATGTTACTTCACAGAGCTGTTCTCCAGTCTATTCCTCTACATCACTATGGCTTGTATATCTACTTCACAGGCTGTTCTTCAGTCTATTCCTCAAATCACTATGGCTGTAATATCTACATCACAGGGCTGTTCTCAGTCTATTCCCTCTACATCACTATGGCTGTACTGTATGTCTACATCACAGGGCTGTTCTCCAGTCTATTCTCTATACATCACTATGGCTGTATGTCTACTTCACAGGGCTGTTCTCCAGTCTATTCCCTATACATCACTATGGCTGTATGTCTACTTCACAGGCCTGTTCTCCAGTCTATTCCCTCTACATCACTATGGCTGTATGTCTACATCACAGGGCTGTTCTCTAGTCTATTCCCTATACATCACTATGGCTGTATGTCTACATCATAGGCCTGTTCTCCAGTCTATTCCCTATACATCACCATGGCTGTATGTCTACATCATAGGCCTGTTCTCCAGTCTATTCCCTATACATCACTATGGCTGTATGTCTACATCATAGGCCTGTTCTCCAGTCTATTCCCTATACATCACCATGGCTGTATGTCTACATCACTATGGCTGTATGTCTACATCATAGGCCTGTTCTCCAGTCTATTCCCTCTACATCACTATGGCTGTATGTCTACATCACTATGGCTGTATGTCTACATCACAGGGCTGTTCTCCAGTCCAGTCTCCAGCAATGGCAGACACAAACGGAAAGCACATCACTAACCTCCTGTTCCACTTACGCTCCGCATCTTTCAAACTGAGGGCCCAGACCACACACATACACACAACAGATACTGTTTCTCTTTTTCTTTCCTCCTTCTTCTCATATCACTGTACCTCCGTCCCACCTACC
>CM060312.1:3902437-3909937 GCA_030674185.1 Monoplex corrugatus | reverse complement strand
CACACACACACATACACACACACATACACACACACACACACACACACATACACACACACACACAACACACACACACATACACACACACACACACACAGACACACACACATACACACACACACACACACACAGACACACACACACACAGACACACACACAGACACACACACACACACACACACACACACACACCTTATCTCCCAACGTACACCTGCCAAGCTGACAAAGAGCAGACGAAGAGAGCACAGACAAGAGAAGGGGAAAGAGAAGCACTTTGCCTGCAACAACCTTCCACATGTCGACAGCCCACATAAAGTAGGGCCATTTAACCTTCACTCCATACATCTACACAGGTAGGCCTACCCTACATTCTATACCCGTACCCCATGACCAGCTCGTGTTTAATCCCAGCCCCCAACATAACCCTCTGACTCTCGCAACTTATCAAGCAACTGTAATGCAGGATGCTGGTGGGTAGGATGCAGGATGCAGGAGTCAAAAGGGTTAGACAATGACCTGTTGGCTGCCCATCTTCACGTGCCCATCATTCAGCTGGTGTCAGTTTTAGTGTTTCATAGATCCCTTCTCCCCTCCCATTTCAAAGACCTTGCCAGCGCATATCGTTTTGCACTGTCTCAGGGAGTATGCCGACAACTGTTGGCAGATGTGGGTGGAGCGCTTATGGAGCTGTCTGAGCGTGATGAATATCCTAACTGAACAAATTCCAAACTCAAATTCTGATAACCTGTACACACACACTGTACACATACCCCACAACCTGTACACACACACTGTATACAACCTGTACACATACACTGTACACATACCCCACAACCTGTACACATACACTGTACACATACCTCCACAACCTGTACACATACTTCACAACTTGTACACATACACTGTATACATACCCCACAACCTGTACACGTACTTCACAACTTGTACACATACCCCACAACCTGTACATATACCCCACAATCTGTACATATACCCCACAACCTGTATACATAACCCCACAACCTGTACATATACCCCACAACCTGTACATATACCCCACAACCTGTATACATACCCCACAACCTGTACACATACCTCACAACCTGTACACATACCTCACAACCTGTATACATACCCACAACCTGTACATATACCTCACAACCTGTACACATAACCCACAACCTGTACACATACCACACACACTGTACACATACCCCACAACATGAACACACACTTCACAACCTGTACACATACCCCACAACCTGTACACATACCCCATAACCTGTATACATACCCCACAACCTATATACATACCCCATAACCTGTATACATACCCCACAACCTGTACACATACCCAACCTGTATACATACCCCACAACCTGTACACATACCCCACAACCTGTATACATACCCCACAACCTGTACACATACCCCACAACCTGTACACATACCCACAACCTGTACACATACCCCACAACCTGTATACATACCCACAACCTGTACACATACCCCACAACCTGTATACATACCCCACAACCTGTACACATACCCCACAACCTGTACACATACCCCACAACCTGTACACATACCCCACAACCTGTACACATACCCCACAACCTGTACACATACCCCACAACCTGTATACATACCCCACAACCTGTACACATACCCCACAACCTGTATACATACCCCACAACCTGTACACATACCCACAACCTGTACACATACCCCACAACCTGTACACATACCCCACAACCTGTACACATACCCCACAACCTGTACACATACCCCACAACCTGTACACATACCCCACAACCTGTACACATACCCCACAACCTGTACACATACCCCACAACCTGTACACATACCCCACAACCTGTACACATACCCCACAAACCTGTACAGATACCCCACAACCTGTACACATACCCCACAACCTGTACATATACCCCACAACCTGTACACATACCCCACAACCTGTATACATACCCCACAACCTGTACACATACCCCACAACCTGTACACATACCCCACAAGCTGTACACATACCCCACAAGCTGTACACATACCCACAACCTGTATACATACCCCACAACCTGTACACATACCCCACAACCTGTACACAGACCCCACAAGCTGTACACAGACCCCACAAGCTGTACACATACCCCACAACCTGTACACATACCCCACAACCTGTACACATACCCCACAACCTGTATACATACCCCACAACCTGTATACATACCCACAACCTGTACACATACCCCACAACCTGTACACATACCCCACAGCCTGTACACATACCCCACAGCCTGTACACATACCCCACAACCTGTACACATACCCCACAACCTGTACACATACCCCACAGCCTGTACACATACCCCACAACCTGTACACACACCCCACAGCCTGTACACATACCCCACAACCTGTACACATACCCACAGCCTGTACACATACCCCACAACCTGTACACATACCCCACAGCCTGTACACATACCCCACAACCTGTACACATACCCCACAGCCTGTACACATACCCCACAACCTGTACACATACCCCACAGCCTGTACACATACCCCACAACCTGTACACATACCCCACAACCTGTACACATACCCCACAAGCTGTACACATACCCCACAACCTGTACACATACCCCACAAGCTGTACACATACCCCACAAGCTGTACACATACCCCACAACCTGTACACATACCCCACAGCCTGTACACATACCCCACAACCTGTACACATACCCCACAGCCTGTATGCATGCAGGTTATACACCATATGTGTACAGACAGATGGTTGTAGGAAACACTTCCCTGGCTCTTTCATTCCCTCACCCTGTCCACCTGATTTCCACAAGGAGCTGGCAGAAAAGATGAGGGAGTGAGGGGTAAGGAGCTGGTAAATAGGATGAGGGAGTGAAGGGATACTTTTTTTTTCAGTTTACTGAGCTTACCGCATGGAAATGTGTTCTATCATATTTATTTCTCTTTCTATCACAATGGGTTTACCATGTGAAACTTGGGCTGCTTCTCCCACTGAGAACACTTCACTGCGGTTCAACACCATCTGTCTTATTTAAATATATATACATACATACATTTTTATTTTGACCGAGACTTCAGAAAGGTAAGACAGCTAATTGGCCTTCAAGGGGAGAAACCTTGGAAATCAATCTATCTCTTTCATTTTTATACCAGGGCACTTGGGCAGACGCCCCGCTCTTCATGATTTGCAACTGCCGCTGGATTTTTTTAGCATATGCTGGCCAGAAGGCAGACAGGTCTGCCTTTTTTTTTTTATATAAATTTATTTATTTATTTATTCATCTATTTATCTATTTATTCATTTATCTATCTCTTCATTTACTTTGGTCCCCTTCTGAAGGAGTAGAAGCTCATTTCGATTTTCCAGTCAAAACGAATCCTAGAAACTTGTTATTGGCAATTGAACATCTGAACCATCCAGCCACTTTCTGCTGACTTGATGCTTTCAATGTGTGTGCTATGTGTACTCAATTAGCTGTAGACGAATAGTTGCGTCAGTTCTTTCATGTTTTCTGTACACATAAAACTGCCTGTTGGAGCAAGTGTATCTAAACACAAGGGCTCCGGTTGGGGAAATCATGCTGTACCTGCTGACTGTAACCAGTGCCACAAGACCTTTACCACCATCGCCATCACCATCACCAGCCCTGCCCACACATGACTACAGTCTCTGTTCCTTCTCGGCTTACACTTCACACTCCCTGGGTTTCCTGTATTGGGAAGCAAGAGGTGGCAGGCAGACACCTAAGTTGTTTTGCGGAACACCTCATCCCCCACCCCCACCCCCAACAGGTGAGGCTGTTCAGGTAAGGAGGAAGAGAGCGTGGCCGCTCACCCCTGTCAGATGCTGGACAGGTGAGAAAGACAGGTGTACACTGTATACCTGCTGCCTCAGCAGGAACATCACAGCCAGTGAAAACAACCTTCTCCCTGTTCCCCAACCCCCCACCACCTTTGTACACAGTTTGTGTTGCCTGTTATTGCAACAACTGTTGTCTATCTACCCATGGGAATCACATCGTTTTCTCCAGTCTAGAAAACCAAAAACATCTGTCAAACTCTGGTTGCTTGTTATTGCATCAACGACTAGTTACCCATCTCTAGAACTCACATCCTTCTTCCCCCCTTCTGGAAACCAAAAACGCCTCTCTAAAAGCTATGGGGTCACAAAATGGGACTGTTTTGGTGATGATCCAAGGGCTATTCAGATAACAGATAACTACAGGAATATTTCAGTGGAGTGTATATGGAACTGTATGAGTGCGATCAATTGCTCTTGAACGAATCCACATACAAATTAATTAATTATCCATGGAACTCCCTCTACCCCCCCCCCACCCCCTTAGTTATACAAATTAATTATTCATCAACAGAACTCTATACTTCCTCTTTATGTTTAAAATTGCTATTCTTCAACAGAACTCCATCTGTCCGTTCCTTAGTTGTATGAATTAATTATTTATCCATAGGCTAGGCAGGACCTCGGGACCTGACCACCTCATGGGTTTATGTGCAGGCTTAAGGTTTGTGCCATGATCATTTTGGATCTTCTCCATCACGTGGAACCTGTGATGTTAGTGCATATGGAATTCATTCCGAGCGTTGAGACTTTATTTTGGGAGAAACTGAAACTGAAAGAGAACTCCCTCCATCCTTCTCCTACCCATCAACTCTGTTCTTTCTTGCTGCCTGTACCTAACAGGGCCATCACTTTCTGCTGTCCTGGTGTCCTATCCAGGTTTTTGTCCACTCACTCCTTTTCTCTTTCATCAACCACCTTGATGCCCTCCTTTATACCAGTGCAATGACTGTGTGCAGACACGTGGTACAGACTATTACTGATATCAGGCTACCTATCACAGCCACAGTCATCCCACATGATGAAAGAAACACACCACTGTGAGCTGTGTTAAATTAATTTGCATTCTGTGTCCATAAAATCTGTGCATCAAACTTACTTGTATTCTGTGCCCACAAAATCTGTGCATCAAACTTGTGCCCATAAAATCTGTGCATCAACCTTACTACTCTGTGCCCATAAAATCTGTGCATCAACCTTACTAGCATTCTGTGCCCATAAAATCTGTGCATCAAAACTTGTTGCCCATAAAATCTGTGCATCAACCTTACTAGCATTCTGTGCCCATAAAATCTGTGCATCAACCTTACTGCATTCTGTGCCCACAAAATCTGTGCATCAAACTTGTGCCCATAAAATCTGTGTATCAAACTTACTTGTATTCTGTGCCCATAAAATCTGTGCATCAAACTTACTTGCATTCTGTGCCCATAAAATCTGTGCATCAACTTACTAGTATTCTGTGTCCATAAAATCTGTGCATCAACCTACTTGTATTCTGTGTCCATAAAATCTGTGCATCAACCTTACTTGCATTCTGTGCCCATAAATCTGTGCATCAAACTTACTAGTATTCTGTGTCCATAAAATCTGTGCATCAACCTTACTTGCATTCTGTGCCCATAAAATCTGTGCATCAACCTTACTAGTATTCTGTGCCCATAAAATCTGTGCATCAAACTTACTTGTATTCTGTGTCCATAAAATCTGTGCATCAAACTTACTAGTATTCTGTGCCCATAAAATCTGTGCATCAAACTTACCAGCATTCTGTGCCCATAAAATCTGTGCATCAACCTTACTAGCATTCTGTGCCCATAAAATCTGTGCATCAACCTTACTAGTATTCTGTGCCCATAAAATCTGTGCATCAAACTTACTAGTATTCTGTGCCCATAAAATCTGTGCATCAAACTTACTAGTATTCTGTGCCCATAAAATCTGTGCATCAACCTTACTTGCATTCTGTGCCCATAAAATCTGTGCATCAAACTTACTAGCATTCTGTGCCCATAAAATCTGTGCATCAAACTTACTAGTATTCTGTGCCCATAAAATCTGTGCATCAACCTTACTTGCATTCTGTGCCCATAAAATCTGTGCATCAAACTTACTTGCATTCTGTGCCCATAAAATCTGTGCATCAACCTTACTAGTATTCTGTGCCCATAAAATCTGTGCATCAAATTAACTTGCATTCTGTGCCATAAAATCTGTGCATCAAACTTACTTGTATTCTGTGCCCATAAAATCTGTGCATCAACCTTACTTGCATTCTGTGCCCATAAAATCTGTGCATCAAACTTACTTGCATTCTGTGCCCATAAAATCTGTGCATCAAATTAACTTGCATTCTGTGCCCATAAAATCTGTGCATCAAATTAACTTGCATTCTGTGCCCATAAAATCTGTGCATCAAATTAACTTGCATTCTGTGCCCATAAAATCTGTGCATCAAACTTACTTGCATTCTGTGCCCATAAAATCTGTGCATCAAATTAACTTGCATTCTGTGCCCATAAAATCTGTGCATCAACCTCACTAGCATTCTGTGCCCATAAAATCTGTGCATCAAATTAACTTGCATTCTGTGCCCATAAAATCTGTGCATCAAACTTACTTGTATTCTGTGCCCATAAAATCTGTGCATCAAATTAACTTGCATTCTGTGCATATGATCTGTCAATATAGAATACTACCTTACAGTTAAACATTTTTTCAAAAATATATCACACAACTGTGAAGACACTATCATTTGTCCATTTATTTGAGAACAAGTCGAGTTATTCAATATCTGTGCCTGTCCTGTACAGTGAATTAGAATACTGATTTGACTTTCACAGGGACTGATGTCTCATATTAATGTATGCTGTGACCGACATGAAACTGGTAAACGTTTTTATCAATATGTTGACCATTGCTATGAATGAGAAGAAACTGGAAAATGCTTTTTTTTTTTTTATCAATAAATGCTACAGAAATATAGCGGCCATTGCTATGAATGAGATGAAACTGGTAAATGCTTTTTTAAAATTTTTTTTATCAATAAATGCTACAGAAATGTGGTGGCCATAGCTATAAATGAGATAAAACTGGTAAATGCTTTTTTTTTTTTTTTATCAATAAATGCTACAGAAATATAGCGGCCATTGCTATGAATGAGATGAAACCGGTAAATGCTTTTTTTTTAAATCAATATATGCTACAGAAATATAGCGGCCATTGCTATGAATGAGATGAAACTGGTAAATGCTTTTTTAATCAATAAATGCTAGAAATATAGTGGCCATTACTATGAATGAGATGAAACTGGTAAATGCTTTCTTTTTTTAATTTTTTTTTATCAATATATGCTACAGAAATATAGCGGCCATTGCTATGAATGAGATGAAATTGGTAAATGCTTTTTTTTTTTTAATCAATATATGCTACAGAAATATAGCAGCCATTACTGTGAATGAGGTGAAACTGGTAAATGTTTTTATCATAAACGCTGGAGAAATGTGGAGGCAATTGCTGTGAGTATGATGAAACCTGTAAATATTTCTTTAACAGTAAAGGCAGCAGAAATGTGG
>CM060312.1:3894937-3899937 GCA_030674185.1 Monoplex corrugatus | reverse complement strand
GACGGGCTGTGTGTCTCAAATTCGCGGATAGGGAGAATTTTTGTGTAATTCTGACTGTCCTGGACTTGGTCTTTCAACTTTTGTTAACTGGCTCAGTCCCTGACACATACCCTCTCTCTCTCTCTCTCCCACCCTCACACACACACACACACACACACACACACACACACCCCCCCCACCACCACCAACAACAACAACAACAACAACAACGACAAAAAAGCCACCCCTCATTTTAAAAGTGAACATGAGTTTCTGGCAGAGGTGAACTAATCTTACGGAACAATCTGTCACTGGCACTGTGAGGTAGAGGTGTGTACTGCTTGATGAGTGATGTTAACGAGCAGTGACAGACAGGGAGCAGGCCCACATGACAGTGACTACTGAAAATTGTCTGGCAGCCACAGCTGTCTGCCTCCATCAATGGGTCTACACAACCAGGATACAAACCCACCCTCTCTCACTTCTTCCCTTCTATAGAATTCCTTTCAAACTGACACACAGCAGTTCAGATTCTGCTCAAGAGGACTTTTGAGAATTAGCCGGACAATGGGAATAAGATCAACAGTTAGGAACTACAAAAACACAATAATTGAAGTAGAATGTGCGTCTAATAAATATATCAAGGTCGATGCAAATCTTCGGCCAACTGTCCTTTGTTAAGCATATGCTAAAGATAGAACAAATGAACTACACTTTACACACACAACAAAAAACAAACAAACAAACAAATCCAAAACAACAGTAGACAACTTCACAAAATAGCGTCCTGGCAGGAGAAAAAGGCGGATGTGTATCAAGTGTTGTGTATTTATTCTTTCTTGTCTGTTGTATATATCTGACAAAGACAAGTCGACCAAACATTTGCACCTGTCTTGTTTTGTTTATCACTTCTATGCACCTGTCTTGTTTTGTTTTATCACTTCTATTTGTGTTTTTCTGGTTCATATCTGACTGAATGCTGGCAGTTACTTTCATTCAGATTTCAAGATCAGCACTGCTTTCAAACACACCTGTAATACCCATCTTTTGACAATAAACTGAAGTAAACAGGATCAGAAACACACATCAAACTTTCCTAACACAATAGGAACAAACCGTTATCCTTCCAGACAGATAAACTGTACATCACAACCTTTCCTAACACAACAGGAACAACCGTTATCCTTCCAGACAGATATAGAGTACATCACAACCTTTCCTAACACAACAAACCGTTATCCTTTCCACTTCCAGACAGATATTACAGTAAACTCACAACCTTTCTTAACACAACAAACCGTTATCCTTCCAGACAGATAAACTGTACATCACAATCTTTCCTAACACAACAAACCGTTATCATTCCAGACAGATAAACTGTACATCACAACTTTCCTAACACAACAAACCGTTATCTTCCAGACAGATAAACTGTACATCACAACCTTTCCTAACACAACAAACCGTTATCCTTCCAGACAGATAAACTGTACATCACAACCTTTCCTAACACAACAAACCGTTATCCTTCCAGACAGATAAACTGTACATCACAATCTTTCCTAACACAACAAACCGTTATCCTTCCAGACAGATAAACTGTACATCACAACCTTTCCTAACACAACAAACCGTTATCCTTCCAGACAGACATATAGTACATCACAACCTTTCCTAACACAACAAACCGTTATCCTTCCAGACAGACATATTAGTACATCACAAACCTTTCCTAACACAACAAACCGTTATCATTCCAGACAGACATATAGTACATCACAACCTTTCCTAACACAACAAACCGTTATCATTCCAGACAGATATATAGTACATCACAACCTTTCCTAACACAACAAACCGTTATCATTCCAGACAGACATATAGTACATCACAACCTTTCCTAACACAACAAACCGTTATCATTCCAGACAGACATACAGTACATCACAACCTTTCCTAACACAACAAACCGTTATCCTTCCAGACAGACATATAGTACATCACAACCTTTCCTGACACAACAAACCGTTATCATTCCAGACAGATATATAGTACATCACAACCTTTCCTAACACAACAAACCGTTATCGTTCCAGACAGACACATAGTACATCACAACCTTTCCTAACACAACAAACCGTTATCATTCCAGACAGACATATAGTACATCACAACCTTTCCTAACACAACAAACCGTTATCATTCCAGACAGACATATAGTACATCACAACCTTTCCTAACACAACAAACCGTTATCATTCCAGACAGACATATAGTACATCACAACCTTTCCTAACACAACAAACCGTTATCATTCCAGACAGACATATAGTACATCACAACCTTTCCTAACACAACAAACCGTTATCATTCCAGACAGACATATAGTACATCACAACCTTTCCTAACACAACAAACCGTTATCGTTCCAGACAGATATATAGTACATCACAACCTTTCCTAACACAACAAACCGTTATCATTCCAGACAGACATATAGTACATCACAACCTTTCCTAACACAACAAACCGTTATCCTTCCAGACAGACATATAGTACATCACAACCTTTCCTGACACAACAAACCGTTATCATTCCAGACAGACACATAGTACATCACAACCTTTCCTAACACAACAAACCGTTATCGTTCCAGACAGATATATAGTACATCACAACCTTTCCTGACACAACAAACCGTTATCATTCCAGACAGACATATAGTACATCACAACCTTTCCTGACACAACAAACCGTTATCATTCCAGACAGACACATAGTACATCACAACCTTTCCTAACACAACAAACCGTTATCGTTCCAGACAGATATATAGTACATCACAACCTTTCCTAACACAACCAGAATTAACGAAGACATCTGCACCATCACTGTCAGGAGAAGAAATGTATATTTTAGGGAGGCGGCAGTGAACAAGTGATGGTTAAGGCAGGTGTCACCTTGCCGGCTCATTAGCTAGCTTGGTGAAGAACACATAGATCTCTCACAGCTTGTTAATCTGCTGAGTTACAACCACTTCTCTGCCAAGTCGTCTCCTTAATGTCGCAATACTGTCAGTCACAAACACTGAGACAAACCAAACAAACAAACAAACCCAAAGAAACAGACAAACCCAAAGAAACAAACAATTCTTGGGAGATAAGCCAGCCTGATGAGGTACAACAAGAAGGAAAAAAACAGAGGTCTTGCTCAGAAAGTATTTGATGAATGTGAATGATAAAATACCATCAACAATTTCTGTCTTCTCTGGAATTGCTACTTGACGATTTGTGCAAAAGGGGTGTGCGTGTGTGTGTGTGTGTGTGTGTGTGTGTGTGTGTGTGTGTGTGTGTGTGTGTGTGTGTGTGTTATATATATGTGTGTGTGTATATATATATATATATGTGTGTGTGTGTGTGTGTGTGTGTGTGTGTAGATGGGGGTGTGTGTGTGTGTAAAACTAAGAGAGAGAGGGGGAGAGAGAGAGAGAGAAGGGGGCAAAGAAGAGAGAGAGAGAGAGAGAGAGAGAGAGAGAGAGAGAGAGAGAGAGAGAGAGAGAGAGAGAGAGAGAGAGAGAGAGAGAGAGAGAGAGAGAGGTTGTCCATTCAACCATTCTTTTCCAATCATGCATTCATCCATTTCATTTCTCCCATTAATCCATTGGTTTCTATATTACTACAAGCGTATCTTATATTAATGCTTTATAATTACTACTAGTGTTTATTTTCTTCAAAGTTTCTTTCTTAATTCATTACAGCTGGTGACTATTTTCTTCTAAGTTTAGGCTATTTAGTTTCTGTCAGATTCGTATCTGAAACATATAAGCTACTGCGTTTTGGCAAAAGTTTCTATATCAGAGTATCAAGACCCAATCTCCGATAACAGCAAAGAAAGCAATACTTTGTTTGGTCATCACACACACACACACACACACACACACACACACACACACACACACACGTACACACACACACACACACACAAGACTTAGGTCACACAACACACACACACACAAGACTTAGGTCACAAAACACACACACAAGACTTAGGTCACAAAACACACACACACACACACACGACTAGGTCACAACACACACACACACACACAAGACTTAGTCACAGCACACACACACACACACATACACACACACACACACAAGACTTAGGTCACACAAACACACACACACACACACACACACAACTATCAGCACACACCCCACCCACCCAGCGCACGCTAATCAACTAGATAGTCTCAGTTCCACTCACAACACAACACAACCCGATGTCAACACTCAGAACCACTGCCTATCGCTGATCTCACTCCAGTTACAGCCCAGTACAAACACACCACACAAACACTTCCCACATCGGTCACTTCATCACTGGCCACAATTTCAAACCTAAACTGTTCACATCATCTACTTCCACACTTGGGTCCAGTAGCAACAGACCGCAGACACACCCGAAAATTGATATTTGATCACTTCCCAGAAACGTTCTGATCGAAATCTGATCACTACACATCTTCTCCATGTTTTTCACAACTCCAAAAATCTCCGAAAAACACAACGTAATGCTCATCAACTCTTCTCAAAACACTGAGTACACTGACAAATTCTCCCAACAAAGTGTTCTCCGAAATCTATCACTTTTACCTCAGCTCAAAACTTTTTACCGAAATCTATCATTTCACCCGTGTTTTCCAATCATTTCAATAAGATGGAAAACACGACGCAACACGAACCCTTCTCAAACACATCCCGGGAGGGGCAGAGACAGGGCAAACAGACAGCAGATCCCCATGCTGTAAGCCCAGCACTGGCGGAGCACCCCACACCAACTCCACCCGAAACACGATGATAACCACCACTACCCCAGCAGCGCCGCACAAGACTGCACCCAGCAGAGACCTGCAGGGACTTGGGTCTGCCACTAATCTGCCCCTGCCATCTTCCTCTCTTCCTCTGGCAGCACGCTCGCACACTGCTTAGTGAAGGGGCGGGCGAGGGTGGGGCTGGGGT